>JAAAKL020000441.1:0-42500 GCA_010016065.2 Carybdea cf. marsupialis auct. non (Linnaeus, 1758)
ATCAGCTGATTTGGTTAAATTACCGGTAGTTTCAATCTCGGAACGAGGCTGGGTTAGATCGGTAGTGCTTAGGTAAGCGCTACTACACTTAACTAACTTTTAATTTTGCTTCTCTTATTCCTCTCGGTGGAAACCAACTATAGTTTTGAGATAAACTAGAGGTAGCCCTGAAAAACCGAAACAATTGTATTCCTCCTTATAATTTTAGCTAAACAATATTTTTTAAAACGTGCTGCCAACTTAGTGAGTGTGCAAGAGCTTTCCAGGCATAGGCGTAACAGACGGGTGACATGGAGCGTTAGCCCCCCTATCGGACACAAATGACAATCAGTCAGGCAAAAGTGTGGATAGATATTCATAACATGCTCGAGAAAAACGTGAATAATCAACATTCAGTTTCAATATATGAGCCACAGAAATCCGATTTAGAGAGAGGCTATAATGTTTGCAAGTCCAACAAAAGTTTTGTGAAAGAGTAAATATTTTGGGCCTTGAACATTGTCAAATATTGACAACATCTATCAAGGTGGAAATCTAGGACTATTAATGCGAACAACTTTATTTTCTTTACTACGGTAAGCGTGCAAATTGTCTCCAATAACTCAAAGTTAGCATATTAGATATAATTTCACGCTTCCTGTGACTTTAAGTAAAGTAGAATTTACTACAGTTTTTATACACATTTATTGGCGTTGCTAGTAGTAGTCTAAATGAGACGCTATAAAAGAGATTTATTCGTACTAGCTCTATTGGAATACACTGTCGCAAAAAATGTTGCCTTCTACAAATTGATGCCAAATTTATTCTTGCAAGTTTTGTCTGTCAGAATGAAATGTATTGTCTACCACTAAATAAGACAGCTCTGAAACAAGAAGCTGAAGTTAATTTAGTAATCATTTCCTTATGCAGAGAGACACCTAGTGCAGAATTGATTACCCTCACTATTTTTGCAATCTCGAAAAAACCGGGTGCGTACCAAACGGAATATATATCTATGTATATAGTGTCATTATGATACACTTTTAGATCAATCTCCTACATTGAATGGTTATATTACATATATCAGTTCTGTCCTTCCTTTATACGAATATCAAGTAAACCTGTGAGCTTTGAAATATTGTATATATCCTGAGAATCCCAGTGCAAATGGAATATATATCTATGTATATAGTGTCACTATGATACACTTTTAGATCAATCTCCTACATGGAATGGTTATTGTACATAGATCAGCTCTGTCCTTCCTTTATACGAATATCAAGTAAACCTGTGAGCTTTGAAATATTGTATATATCCCGAGAATCCCAGTGCAGGAGGAGTGTGTTAGTAGCTATATCAATGCTGATAACTTTATGTTACTCACGTATGAAACTACGGTATTTTATTGTACATCTTAGCTAAATAAAGTAAGCCTGTTTTGAAATTGGAGATGATGACGTCATATAACAACAGGGCGATCTAAATATTTTAGACCGCCCTGTATAACAACCATAAGTTGACAAGCACCTAAATAAACATAAAGTTTATTTGATTTTTTAAAAATAGAGTTCCGAAGAAGGAGCTATTTAGAAATAAAATTAACCTTATTTGGACCATAAAACAGGTTTATTCAAGAGTTTTAATTCTTTGACATTTCTTGTGGTTTGTTGGTGACTCGTCGAAGGGAGTCATTATGACGTCATAAGTAGCAAAGTTTTGATTACTTCTTCTTAAATGCCCCTGAATAACTTGAGGAAAAGTCAGAGTGGGTGAATTTATAGGTAGCTATTTCATGAGATATCAGTGAAAACATAGAGCCGGGCTATACTAGCCTAGCCCTGTCACCCACTCGGTCTGAATAGGCTTAATGCAACTCGATTAATACAACTCTATGGTATAAACATAACTATATCGTATCAATACAATTCTATCGTATCAATGTAACTGTATTGTATCAATGTAACTCCATCGTATCAATACAAGTCTATCGTATCAGTAAACTCTATTGTATCAATATAACTCTATCGTATCAATACAACTCGAGCGCTGCACCTTAGCCAAACTTTGAATGTGGACAAAGACTATTAATTATGATATATGAAATTTTAAAATTATATGTACCCTATTTGTTAGTTTACCCTAACCCCCTAATGAGAAAAATATTATAAGGACAACAAAAACATACGTGGTTTTTAATTTTTAATTTATACAAATGTCGTCTGGAAAGGAAGTCTTAGATAGTTTTATCTTAACCTCATGGCAAGATAAGGAAGAGGCGGAATATATATATGTATGTATGCATCATGAAAACACCTGCTTTTGATAAGATTTTGAGGGCAAATATGTACATAGAAGTCAGCCTTAGCAACCTATAGAAATGAGTAAACAAAGACGGCAATGTGATACTAAAGATTTTTAGACTAAGGAATTTTAAAAAGATAATAGCGCGGTGAGTCGTAAAATATAGAATATAATGAAATTCTGGCTGTGTAAGAGGAGAACATGTTTTGTCCAGTACATAGTAGTCCTATCCGTATTTTGTGAAAGGTTCTTTGTAGGCTTTGAATTCTTATTGTCAAGAACTCCGTACAATTAACACTGAGTACAGTAGGCTTGATCGAGCTTGATTCCCTTGCTGGCTCATCAGAGAGAAAATAGCCGAGGAAAGCTAGGATGACTCTTGGACTTCTCAATATTTAGGTTAATATTTAGAAGCCCATGGACGACTTGAAAATCCTTGAGAAACATTCAGTACTCAAATCGTTGACGCTATTAAGGCACAGGAGACACGATATTTTAATGTCAGTATTGAGCAATTTCCCTACATCTGTCATGTTGAACTGTGAATAATGATAGAGATTGTCAAATTCAAGCTGTTGGTAGAGTTTGTTTTTTGCAAAAAACAACAAATATCTTCACCTTCATATTTTACTCTGCGTACTATACTGGTAATAATCTCAGATGAAATTTAATTAAAAGGTATCATGAAAGTTTCCATCAAAGTTATTAAAAAAATTACCATCTTACGTCTTCTAACATTACAACATGATTGCATAGTCTCCCTGCACAATCAAGTATTGATATGACATGGAAATTTAATTAGTGAGACGAAAAAACTTGCGTTCTTTAAATGTTTGGGGAATAATAACCTCCTACTATTCAAGAGAAAGCTGTAATTAAAAATGGCGTCGGAAGGAGATAGAGGTCGTTACATATAAGATCACGAACCTTAAATTAACTTCAAATGTGGTAAAGAGTTTAGAAGAAAGCTTCTAAATAATAACCGGTTTGAAGAAGCATTTTTAATGGGTGGAAGAGGGATGTTTTGGGTTGCCGTCTTTTACGATGTCATCCTTTTGGTGACATTAATTTAAGAGCGTTTGCTGCTTAATCAACTTCGTAGTAATAAGTCGTTTTTCTAAGACACATTGGTTTTTCTAGGATGACGCTGTGTATCGACGGCTATGAAGACGTAAACACAATTATGATTTTACAGACTCTTATGCAAAATGCACTAAACAGTGGCATTCAACATATTTAATGGACTCAGATACTGCTGTTTATGGGGTTGAATATGTGGCTTCCTTTACTACAGTTCTTGATCACAGCAATAAAACTAAAAGAATTTCTTGCTATACTTACCGGTATACACTGCATTAATGTAAAGATGAAATGATTGTTTCAAACATTTCAAATAGGCATTGCCCAGTCGTCAATGGTTTGGTAAAATCTTATAAAAAATGACAGAAAATCTCCATTCGTGTATCCGCATGAAACCTACACTATAACACCATGGTAAAGATATTTTGCCTTTACCTGAGTAAACTCTGATAATATCGAACAGCAGAAATAAAAAAATATAATCTAAATACAGCTGAGCTCTTGTGAAAATTTACTTATAGTGGGTGGCTTTCCTAACCCGTAAATTTGCTAACCCTTGACTTTGCTTACTGTTGACTTTGCTAACCCTTAACTATACTAATCCTTGACACTACTTACCCTTGACATTGCTAACGGTTGACTTTGCTAACTCTTGACTTTGCTTACCTTTGAATTTGCTGACTCTAGACTTTGCTAACTGTTGACTTTGTTAGCCCTTAACTATACTAATCCTTGACACTACTTACCCTTGATTTTGCAAACGGTTGACTTTGCTAACTCTTGACTTTGCTTACCTTTGAATTTGCTGACTCTAGACTTTGCTAATCCTTGACAATACTAACCCTTGACTTTGATAACTCTTGATTTAGCTAGTTCTTGACTTTACTTTGCTAGCCCTGGACTTTACTAACCCTTGGCTTTGCTGAGCCTTAACAATACTAACTCTTATTTTTGCTAACCCTTGACGATGCTAACCCTTGACTTTATTTTGTGGACCCTGGACTTTACTAACCCTTGACTTTACTAACCCTTGACTTTACTAATCCTTGACAATACTAACCCTTGACTTTGCTAAACCTTTACTTTGCTAACCCTTGACTATACTTATCCTTGACAATACTTACCCTTGACTTGCTATTCCTTGGCTATGCTAATCATTGACTTTGCTAACTCTTGGTTTTTCTAATCCTTAAAAAAACTTTGTTAACGTTTTTTTTCCACTAAACTAATATTTATGGTCTGTCTTTGGCACTTTACACATAACTCGAATTATTGTGACATCATGAGCCCTTGCGTTTAGCTAAGTGACTTTCCTATGTGCAAAATGTTCTAGAAAGGTGAGTAGCCTGGATTTACAAAAGGCCACACACGATTATTGGAGGAAATACGGTAGATACAACTGCAAATTAATAGATGGCATAGAGTGGATTTTTTTCGAAGTCACTATGTTCAGACACATTCTTTGGTGAGCCCTACACTCTCCCTGATCTAAAAACTGTCTAGGCGCCGCATCTACGTGATCATTCATTCAAATATAATACAATAAAGGCATGTGCATTATTAGTGATTTACCTGGAAGCTACAGTTGGGAGGAGAACCTCAGATTGTAGTCAAGAAGAAGTGAAAAAACTTGCTGATGGTACAAAAGAATAAAACTGCACGAAACAGAGAAAACATTTAGTCAAGAAAAAGTGTAATGTGCACTTGTAATGTAAATTTAATACCTTCATGTATGACGTTCCTTGAAATGAAAGCGGAATTGTCTGTAATAGTGTTTCGTGGCGAATAATTACAGTACCTGAATTCTGTCTCCTGTTGGAGAAAGTGATCAGTGGTTTGTAGCACCTCTCCAATTGATAAGAAACGATGAAAAATAATATCATACATTGTTACATAGATCCTGAGGCCACTCTCAGGTGCAATGATATACATGCTGCTAGGTAAACGGTAGATATGGGTCCACACCCACTTCACGTGTTTCCAGAACACTACACTTCCTAAATATTCTTGCATTGTGTCAGTTAAACTCTAGCTTTTTAACCAGGGCCGTACAGTTGGAGGCAACTAGTGACTTTTTCCCTCTAGAAACGTCAATAATTAAAGGATTTTTGCTACAAATTTTGAAGATGGCGCTCATTTACGTTATTGTTTTCGCGCAACGTTTTCGTCAGCTACTGGCCCCTAGTCAAGTCATGATGCAATCTAGAAGGAAAAATATATTTACAATTTGGAGATGTTTTGAATACCTACACTTCTCTTTGGCTTTCTATCTATCTCGTTTGGGGGAACATTAAATCTAAACTTTTCTTTAGTTTAATAGAGTCTGAAGATAAATAAAGTAATGATTATTTATTGAAATATTACTATCAGTGGCATCTTTAGAAACAAATGTTGAGCCATCGCCTCAATTTCGTTCTTGGTGTCATTCTTGAAATCTAGAAAGTGCAGATTTTTTTGAAAGGATATTGGAAATGTTCTAAATTCACCGACCGAATATAAGCATAAGGTTATAAAGGTGTGAAAGCGATTTCATTTTGTTTAAGTTCTATAAATATCAAAAGTAAATGGGTTATACAAATCTTTTATGAGGAAACGTCCAATATATATTTATCACACAGAACTTCACAAGGGACCATCCTCAAATGACTGGTTAGATTTTGCTGGACTCTTACTTTTTGTGGAATAAATTACTTGCGTCAGTTAAATGACACAAGATTTGCACACTTTCTCATTCAATCAGATATAGAAAATGCGGGTGTAAAGAAGTAGGCTTTTGAACCTCAAGAACAGCTTTACATTGCCCAAATTGTGCAGTCTCCAACAGGATTTTAAGAGCATTAACAATATAATCTAGAATTACGGAAGAAGCCGGAAAATATTAATACCAAGCTGTTGGTTAAGTAGGTGAAGTTTTTGAGTTTACGGAGCGATCGTTTACATACAAGCCATAACAATGGTAACAACGTCTGGAGAACATCTTGTACTTATCTCGTAAAAAGGGAATTCCTTACGATATACAGGTTCCTTCTCTTACTTTTGACAGAACGACAATAGCCTGAACAGAACTGGAAGAGAGAGAGAGACTTGAAACTTAAAAGACGGTATTGGAAATGGATTAAATATCATGAAGTAAGACATCGGTTTTCAAAATAAAACGGTAAGAATTCTATAGATATAATATCTTTTCCATTTGTAATCATATTTTGAAATGAAGCTTGCAGCCTTGTTTTCCTTAATCGTTTTATGCTTCCCTAGCTAAACAGTCCTTAGATGAAAAGTCCTATAATGCTTGTTTTGCTTCTTAAATACTCTCGGAAAATCATTTCTCCATAAAAAATTTTAGTTCGTAACCTTAAAAGCACCTGTTGTGCTAAGAGAAATGTATTTTAAGAACCTTTGGCGTTGTTAGGTTGTTGATAACGGAAAGGTACGTTGGCTGATATTGAAGTCGTCGTAGCTAACGTCAAAAAAGCACAAAACTGCCATCTTATTTTGGCACTGACGTTGTGTGTTTACATGATCACTCATCATTGACGTTCAAACTACATTTTTATAGTATAGCGCATGTTTATAATAGTAGTGATCGTTGCCTATGGGATTAATCTTTTTGATTACTTATAATATCAATATGGTTACTACTAAAATTATCGAGTAGCAATAATTACTTCCTCTTATTTAGTAAATTGACTAGTTTTGTCAATTTTGATTTATTAAGGTTACTCTACTGCTTTGATTTTTTGTATGATCTTCCTTATTTATTTGTTCAATTTGTATCCATTTCTTTACTTTGTTGTATTTACGTTAACAGAATTATCCTTTCCTACTATAAATCCTTCATGTCAAACTTAAAACAGAAAATAAAAGCAGAAAATCGGATACATACCCTGGGTTGTGGGGGGGGCGTGGGTATGTTCTCCTTCCACAAAATGTCAAATATTTTTCACAAATATACTTACTTACGTTTAAAACATTTTTGGCCAAATTTTGATTTTGGAAGATACTTTAAGTGGGTATGACACCATAGCCCTCTTCTTCCGTATGCCATTGGAGAGAACAGTGTCAATTGCTATCGCAGTTTTATGTTCCCCCACCATTAAATAACTGAGATCCTATCTTACAATTCTTTTGCAATACAGTCATGGGTCACCAAAAAGTGAACATCGCCATCGCCATCGTTAAAAGAACAAATTGCATTTGCAGAGGACAGTAGATTTCTTACGCTGATAAAAAAAGGCCTTGAGATTCTGAATAAAATTTTACCGTGATGTTAACCTCCTAGTCTACTAGTAGTCTAGCAGTCTAGCAAGTTGGAAAATCTTTCTGCATGTAACTTCAAGAAACGTTACATCGAATGTCTAACAAACAAAAGAGCAAAATAGCAAGAAGCAAGGTAAAAATCGAGGTGTATCTTGAAGAGCATGGCATAGACTTTAATATTGGCGACCACAGAAAGTCCTCCTCTTTTTCTACTCTGACAAAACAAGCCTGCGAAAGAGCCGAGGCATTTTTAATCAGCAGGAGCAATCCCTTTTACTACAATGTCTATTTCATCTTTTAGGTTGTGTCATCGTTATTTTCCCTCTTGACTTTAAACTATAATTATAAATAACAACTTAATACGGGGCTCTTTGACACACCCTTTTCCATTATATAACAGATTTTTATTGGTGTATATTTTCATTTAATCTCCTATGATAAATTATCCCTTTTCAACCTGCCTAGAGATCTTAATCCCTTTAGCACATTTCTAGCAATTTATTGAGATGTAAGAACTGTGCTGTTTTTATTTAACATTACTTAAGGATAGCAATTGAAAATACCGGAGCGGCGTGTACCAATAGAAACAAAATATCTTTGTATTTTGCAAAGCGGTAATTTTCTTTTAATGTTTTGCGTAGAATTTGCAATGAAAGGATTATGTTAAACAGTTGAAGAAAGTAAGAACTTTGCAGATAAAACCGGGATGTGATACAAAGTGATAAAAACCCATAAACAACAAAATGGCATTATAGGTTTTATAGCTGATGGATCTCTGTTTATGAGGAAGGCAATATATATATGCTGTATGAAGATATTATACATATGTATTTAAGTACTATAAGCAATAGGAGTATCATCATCTTACTTTTTCAACACTAACTGAAAAATCAATGAAGCAGAAATAATAGAAATTTTGATATTGAAAAATATAGGGTTTTTTTAAGTTTTTAGTATGTTCTATTGTGAAAATCTAGTGCACTATTTATAGAAGAGAAGAATGAATCGCACTAGCACTAAATTGCAAGGTTAACTATAGAAAAATATCTTTGACCTTATGGTTGCCGTGCCTTTTGGAGCCTGGCTACTGCTTTAAGGTTAATAGAAGGGGGGAAGGGTCATTTTGGCCTGAAGGTGTTTCTCTTTAATCATCCTAATTTATTTAGATAGTTGACGCCAAAAATAGCTCAAAGTAAGTTCAAGCTTTATGTACAACGTTGAAGTGAATAAATATTTATCATGTTATTCTTGTGTTATGGGTGTTACAATTTAGCTAAACAGCTAAGAGTTGACATGAATTTGAGCTTTCTTTGTTGCAGGTAACCTTTAATGCATTTAAAGTGTTGAGACATGCAAAAATAGCAAAATCCTACAAGATATCCATATGAGAATGCATTGAAACGTAAGGAGAATTTAAATTTTGAACCGCAATATTGAGATCAAAGTCGAGACAAGCAAAACAAATCAATAATATTTTAGATAAATAAGGATAAGATAAAACGGTAGAAATATATTTTATTGGATTCCAAAAGATGTCAAGTTAGAAAAATGCTTTGATATCATTCTAGGTTATGTTTGCTTGAGAAAGACAGATAAAATAAACTGGTAATTAAAGAAACTTAACATTACCTCAGTCAAGTGTGATAAAAGAGACTTAATGTAAAACTATGTGTATGTTATTACCCTTAACTATAAGTTGCAATAAGAATAAAGCAAAAACATATATCACCACGTCTTGAGTGGTGACCACTCCCTCGAGTATGCATTTTTGTAAATCTTTTGTGTTTTTATACTCAGATGAAAGTTGAGAAAAATTTCAATTCTCTATCTATTATCTTTGAAAAATCATGAGAAAAAATATTTGCTGCGGACCAAAAACTTCCCTGATTCCCCTCCCATCGTGAATAAGGTGCATTGAATAACTTGGGATGCCTTTTTCCCTTGTTCTTGCTTCTCCATTTTATGCTTCTATCGGTGACCCTATCAAGCTGGAAAGCACAGAAGAAGAAAGCCAAGTCTCTCCTCAATGGAATCTTCTAAAGTACCATCTGGTCGTAGTTTCTAAACTCTTGAGACTGCAATAACTTATTTAATTTTTGTTGATGCCAACGACGAAGCTCATACTCAGTAGTCTGGATGGGTGGAGCATGGTCCTATTAAAAACACTAGTAACATGTTAGAAACTTCCGGATTAGCGAGATATTTAACAACTTACCATCTTCATTGTTTTCTTGGCGAGAGTATGCAAAATACCATACAGGCATTCTAATTGTTTATTTTTAAATTTTTAATTTAAGCCCGGTTTGTAATTGTCACTTTGGTGGCCTGAAGAAGGAAGAACTATTCCGAAAGCTTTCGAAAGCACACGAAGCTTTTTATCTGTTTATATTTATATACATACATTTTTATATTGTAGAGCGTTTGGTCTCAATATCTTGATTTGTAAACCTTCGACATGAGACACGAGGATTCTCTACTTCATCTATGTTGCTACAAGCTGGGTTACTGATATGCATTGAATATAATTAGCAATTTGAAATGTCTGATAAGTGGGAGAACCCTAGTATTGTTTACATATATCAACCTCTTAAACTTAATTCTTTTCCAAGCTACGCTTCGTGCCAGTTTATAATGAAGAGTATGTTGCAATGTTATACACCGTCATCCCCGTTTTTTGAACTTTATGGGTTTCTTCTTTCAGGCAACACGAGTATTATTCCAGAAATTGCGAACGTCTTTTGGCTCTTATCAAATATTTCATTGCCGCTAGTGAGCTTAGTTTGTAACTGTAATCAGAGATGATAAACAACGACTGTCTCTGATAAAAAGTGCTTCAACTAAACGTGATTCATACCTCAACAGCATCATAAGGGAGGACGGCGCAGCACAACAAAATATTAAAAAATGCATTCACAGTGAGTAGAATCTTGTAACTGTTTAAGAGGAGACAAAGGATAAACATTATGGTAAAATCGTCTCATTCTTGTAAACTATACTCTGAATTCTTGTTTGCGTCTAGTATTTTCGACTTTCTAAAAAATTCTGAACCATGGTCATCGAGAGCCCTCTTTTATTATCTATTTGTCAACAGCTCCTGTCTATTTTGTTCCTACATTTTTATGCAGCCAGGAGTAAAGTGTTACTCAATTTCTTCTTTGGTGTCAGAATTGAGAATCTTGAAACACTATCTTCTTAATACACCTAGTGTTTTGTCGCCCTATGATTTTAAAAATTGAACAGGAAGGAGCCTCTATGTCCCGCTTATTTTCTAATTATTCAAGACGCCAATTTTTTACCAGCAACTCGAACTTATTATGGATTTCGTCAGTAAAGGTCCCTGAGGAGTACTTACGTATTTAAATAGGTGTTTATCTAAATGGAAGTATGGGAGGCAGACATTGACTGCAGCAAACTTATGTTGTTATAACTTAGAAAAATGTACTTACATATACCTAGACATACGAGGAACTGACAAAGTTAAGTAGAAAAATGAAGCTCCATACGACAAACAAACACACTGAAATTGTTTTGGCAAACGGAATAGACTTGGCCAGACATTGCTCGACATACGTTGAATACAAGTGGAGACGATAAAATTCCAAGTCATGTTTAAAAAAGATCTGCTTCTGCAGGAAGATGAGAATGGCTTTTAAGTGCAAAATACTGATGTATGTCTGTTAGATTCAGCCAGTAAGCACTTAGTAATCGTGCATGTGCTTTCTGTTCTTTGATAAGATTGTGATTTATTCAAAGCAATAGACAGAAGAAGGTTATAGCTCAGGTTCCCTGACCAAAGTCTAATGCCACTTTTATGAGAGTTTACAAACATCTACTCAGACTTGATTTGGTATTGCAAACCTAATTTGTCATAGCATTCCGTTGTTTATGATGTTGCTAGCTATTGCTGTTGTTAAGTCTTACAGTTTTATGTACTTATGCTTAAGACCAGGTTGACTGACTGTGCATTCAGTTTTGCACGTGTCATCCTTCAACAGTATTATATCAATGTACAGTACTTGCTTAGGTGCAATGGTGTCCTTTCAGTCCTATAACAAAGCTGCTATGAGACAGGACACAGTTTAACTATATTCAGTTAAACATTTCTTTAAAGTCTTCTAAAAGCTCCGCCTTTCTCTCAAGATGACTTAAAGAGTCAAATCCATTGATCCTGTTTAAAACTGATAAATAGAACTACTGTCACCATCAACCAAACAGGTGAATGCCCTTTAAAAATACATTTGAGACATTTCCACAGTAAGAAACAAAGCTTTTGTAAAGAAAAGGTGATAAAATGATGCCAACAAGGTGATGATGAGTAGCGATACATTAAAGAAAACAAGTACCTTACCTTAAGCAATAAATTTGGGGCGTATCAAATTCTTGTCGAATAGAGTAAAAGAAAAAGCGAAAGCGTCGTTTGAAAAAATGATTGAAAGATCTCCAACAATAGAATAACCACAAAGAGAATTAAAAGTATTAAATCCAAATATATTTTCCCGTTCTTTAGATAAATTACAAACTCAATTATGATAAAAACTGGGACAATAATCATCACTGAGCTTTACTCATTGAAAGAATAAGAAAAAGGAAATGATTTAATAGCAGGGTTTTGGGGGGGTTAGGAGGAATGGGTTTTTTCGTGTCACTGCAAATCATCGGATGGCAATTTATGGGAAACTGAAATTGGAAATCAGTTATGGGTTTCATGTTGTGGTAAAGTTCTAAATATTTATAAAATTTCTTTTAATTCACATTTGATTTATAGAGTGCTGGACGTATTTGGCAGAACAGACCGTTTAATAGGATTGTTAAGGATTGTTGAACAGCTTCAATAAAATTCCCGGATCAGAATCATATATGCATGGAAATAAGACCTGAAATTTACGTTGGACACAGGCTATGTGGAGAGTCATCATGGAGTTACATTTGCCAGATGCCCAGCATCTTTATCCCTAAATAGGTGAACATTCCATCTATAGCGCTCGTTTGAAAGATAGGTCCATTAAATAGGAAGCGGAAAGTAGGTGCTGAAGTTACAGAGAATTTACCTTGGAAATGTAATGGTACAGATATGTTATAGCGGAATCTAATGATCCAAAACAAAATAAACACTCCTAAAATTCCAACAGCCTTCACGTTTCCACAATCTATTACCTAAAAACTCAATCCACCAACAACACAAACCAAACTCTCGAAATCTAAACAACATCTGATTCACAAGCGTCCTAAAGTTACTTTTATTTACTATTTACAATAGATACAAAATTAGAGAAACAGCAAAGTACAGCAGACACACGTGACAGAGCAACATAAGAAAGCAGCATTACACATGATCAGCACATGAGGATGACATGATTGGACAAATACCAAGAACAGAAGCAGACAGTAATAGAACAAGTTAAAATACAGACTAAAACTAAGTAAAGAGAGGAATTACCGTTACAGAAATACCAAGCTCTGATATATTAGATGATTTTGTAACTGTCAACAAATGAAAGGGGAAAAGTTCAGTCCGTCTCCAGGATCTCCTGGTTCAGATCCCAACAAACTTTGAATTTTCTCGTGTTCTGTTGTTATCAAGAAACGTCTTTGTTTTCTTGGCAATTAAAACCCTTAAACAAATCGAGCGTAGAACAATTACTGAAAGAAATAGCAGTATATACACACCGTGTGATATCAATTCTCTTCCGCAGTTATGTTGGTAATTGTATGGAGGGAATAAGGTCGAGGGAAAAGACGGAGAATTAAGATTGAAATGGAATTACTCATTTACTTACCTACTATTGTTCTGAAAATGTTCATAGCAAAGATCAATCCAAAGAACTCTGGGAGAGTTTGTGGATTTTATAGTAGGTGTTGTACCATACAAGGCTAACAACAGCCAGTAAGTGTATGAACCAGAAGAGAGGTAAACAATGTAGATGATTAGCAGAGAGAGAGAGAGAGAGAGAAAGAAAGAGAGAGAGGAAAAACTCACCAAAAAAGATTCACGTTCGACTAGCATCTAAGTTATAGGAAGAGGTAAACAATTAGACGTCAGCGAGTTCCACAGCTTAGCAGTTCGCGGAAAGAAACTAGTCTCATAGAAAGACTTTGGAGAAAACCGGGTCATCCGAGATCGAAAAAACCGGGCTGGAACCAATGACAACAGCTCATTGGAACACTTCCTATGGTAATGCCTGTAGAAAAGGCTACGGCTGGCCAAATTTCGCTGACGAGATAGAGGTTGAAGCAGCGAGGGTGTGGGCCGACTAAGTTGCAGACACGCATCTGGACCTGATGCAGGGTCGAATAGTGGTCATTTGAAAATACAGAATGGCCTTGTGAGTGAGTTAAGATTTGGCACAAAAAGGGGAATCAATTTTTCTAGAAGAGGATAAAATGAATGTAAGAACCCCAACATATGTCAGAGGGAAAAGAGAGACCAAGGGGAGAAATTATCTCTCCAGGATCAACATCAGTATGGCTATCCATGAATATGGGAGGGAGATGCGGCTCTCGCTTCCTATTGAAAGATAGCAGCTTAGTTTTTGCCACATTAAACCAGCCACTTCCTATCCCATTCCTCAACAGCACGAAGATCTGTCTCCAATGTGGAACCGAGTTCTATTTGTTCGACCTGATTTGTGTTGTGAGCGATTCCAGAGTATATGTTAGTGTCTATGAAAAGAAACTAGTAAGATTGGGGCTCTTCTGTTTGTTAACTGATGACAAAAAAAGATTGCTCAATTATTAATATCCTATAAATGATATTGGAAACCTAACTGAACAATGAAAAACTATATTGTATCTAGCAATGTGAAATTGACATTTGATTTATTCAGATCTTAGGTTACCAGCTAATATTAATCTCAACAAAAGACCTTATTTTTTGTTTCGCTGTTACTTGCTGGTGGTGTTGAGACTTCGGAATCGACTACCCGGATTGTCGACTTTACTATTGCACTATTTTGTGTAATGGTAAAGTCTTCACTTTCGGTGTGGGAGATCCTGCGTTACATCCGGGCCAGCGCCGTAAGCACTTCATGTTCAATAAGTTCTATACTATGTAGTTCACGACTGCTTGTGTGTCTGCCTGAGTACTTATATAAATGAAATGGCACTGATGAAGCTAAGAGCGAAACAAAAAAATAAGGGTGCTGGTGGTGTTGAGACCTCGGGATCGACTACTCAGATTGTCGACATTACTATTGCACTATTTAGTGCAATAGTAAAGTCTTCGCTTTCGGTGTGGGAGGTCCTGGGATCGATCCCCGCCAGAGCCATAAGTACTTCATGTTTAATATGTTTTATACTATATAGTTCATGACTGCTTGTGTGTCTGCCTTTGTACGTATATATATATATACAAACAACTTCGGCTTTAAAGCTAGCTTTCGGATGTATATCCTTCTTCAGGTTTACAGACGTTGGTCCTTGGCATGGTTTTATACAAACTGAATACAACGCAAGAACGTTCATACCTAAAATAAAGTAAAAGAATTTACAAATTCCTTAAAAACATGTGCCACTACTCCAATTAAGCTACTTACAACGCATACACTAAATTCCTAAGGTATTCTCGGGAGCTTTCTACTGAAAGTATGTACATCCCTCACTGCCTCGCTTTCAAGCTGAGGTATGAATGACCACAACAGGGGTTATCCCCTGCTAGCCACGTGCGAAAACACGCAATGTGCACTCTGCAGTAGGAAGCTCTGAAACCGAGTCTAACCTAGAGTATTTACTTCCCTCTCGTTAAGGCAATTGGGGGTGAATACATTGAGACGACGCTGCCAATGTAATTCTTTTTTGCGCAAAATAACCTCTGATTCCGCTTGATTAATGAGTTAGAATAACCAATCATCCATCCCCATGTGACTATTGGCAATAAAATGTAAAAACAAACTAGCCTGGAGTACAACCGTATTTTGGTCCACTTCCCCCCTTTGCCTCTGCGGTACTGAGATTTGTAATTGTTTAAGCGAAGTCGAAAAGCGGTGGTTGTGCTACCTACGTACTGCATGTTACCTTTCTTGCAGCTTAAAAGATACACAGGTGACTTAGAGTTGCAGTTGAGTGGATGTTCATACTTTCAGTGGAAAGTTCCCGTGAATACCATAGGACTTTTGTCAATATCACTCTCTCCTCAACAGCAAGTGAAATATAAGTTTCTCGTTATGTAGTCATTTCCTCATCTATTTACTTTCATTTTCTTACTCAAAAAAGTTGTTTACTCAGATTTGACAAACAAGGAAATGTTAAGTTGCTATTTGGGATACTTCGTTATCCCAATTATTCCAAGAGTCTGAAGTTTGTAAGGTGGTTTGTGGTTGCAAAATGCCTTTGGGATTATCTTGCTATTTGAGATTAAACTAATTTTTCTAGAAAACTGAAATTAAAATAAGGGATTGGTTTGTGATCCCTTTGTCCAAGATTTGGGTTAAAGTCTACGCTTATGTCTAGCAATCATGATAGGTGTATACCTCCAAAGTTTGTATTCAAGGAATAGGTAGCGCAGGAATGGCATCCATACCACTAAAATTTGAATTTTGGTACCATGCATGGTACGAACTTGAAAAAAGCTAAACCACATTAAAGACAGTGCTACTGTGACTCTTTGGGAACAATTTCATAATAAAATGTAACATTTTATCTTGACAATTATAAAGAGGGATTTCAATCACAATTCCAAATTATGTCATATATATCTATCTTCTAATTTAATAAAAGCTTTCATTTTCCTCACCGTGGATCTTCATGTACACATTTAACAACTTTTCGAAAAGTTTGTTGATGGTACAAAATGAATTCGCTATTTCGTGCAGTTTTATTAACAACTTTTGTTCAGAAATAAGCATCCTGGTTGTAATGTATGTTGACAAAACGATCCTGATAAGAGCAGAAGAAAAAGCTTTGAACCAGCTTGTCAATCCTGAACCGTAAGCATGTTTAAAGCTTAGTCGAAATTTTGTGCGAGTCATATTATGCTTCGTCGCAGACCACATAAAAACATCAACAAATCCGACGGCACCAAATCGGTAAATGGGGAAAATATGAAAGCGTAGCTATTTCAACCATCAAGGAATTATGAAAATTGTTGATAGGCAGACCCTATCAATGTGTAGCTATTTGTGACAATTGCAAGCATTTGCCTCTAATTTTGCAGTGAAATGTTTAAAATTTTTAAAGGAAGGCATTAGATCCCAAACAACTATCTACTTAGGCTTTCAGCTTGGGTGTGACTAACCCTGGAACATTTCTGCATATGGTATTGTAAACAATAAATGACCAAGAAACAATAATAAATGAAAGTACAAAGACGGCATGTTGTAAGTCATAAAGCATTTTTGGCTTTAAATCGAATATTTGGACTTCTCTATATCAATAATTTTGTTATATATGACCATTAAAATATCATCATAAAGAATAGGAAAAACGGCATGAACACTGTCCCTTAGTGATAAATCTTTTTATACCCATCATATAATTCAGATTTTAGCTGGTGGACCTAGAGTCAACATAGTAACAAACGATAAGCGCTTGTGATAGCCCTGTTTCCTAGACGTTTGTGTTTTTGCATTAATTTGTGCTGACCTGCGCGTTCATTTTATCTTTAAATTGACCATTCTAGAGACATGGTCAACCATTGATTAAGAGAAAGGCTTAGCTCTTGATAATCGTATCTGTAGCTGGAGTTTTCAACTCTCATTTTAATCACTGAAATCAATAGCTTTTATTCTCATATTAATCGCTGCTCAACATGACCCTATAGAAGGTTAATCAGGTCTTCTATCAGCTACTTTGAACTGGCTACTTCTGACGTTTCGGTGTTAAAACGAGATTGAGTGATAGCCCTGTGCCATGAGACTTTTAATAGGTTATAGGAGCAATGTCATTGATAGGTTTGAAGACGATTGACACTTATTTCTTTTTATTTAGCCCTGCTACAACAAAATTTGTGCAATGATTATTTATGTCCGAGTGGAGTAATGAGAGGCATAATGACATAACAATAATTTTAAGGTGTCATAGACGAGACGAACAGATCATGACTCATAAGATCAGAGTCTTTTCACAAGGCTAAACCTTGAACAAGATATGAACTTACGCAAGCTTTGCAAGACAAATAGTAAACGTCGGAAGTAATTGTGATTTCAAAAAGTCATGTAAGCACCGTATGTGTAAACAGTAGCCCCGAGACAAGTGTTTGCTGTAAAGCAACTTTGAATACCTTGCATCGAACAATTGTACGTTGAAAACGTTTGTAACAGATAATATAGTGCCGGATATGTGTTTGAGTTACATGGTACCTAAATCTACCTGGCAGAAATTTGGTAGCAAATTTGCTTCTCTAGTCAAAATGGAACCAAAATGTATCTATAAACTGAATTTATTCTGTCAATACACCATTCAAGGCTGTCTGGTAAACTTTCTCTTCCAATTTGACTCCTTCAAAATGAAATGCCGCAAAACATTATGATCAAATAGAATAACTGCAAAATCTAAACACTGCCACCAGTTGGCAATATGACTCTAAATGTAACTTGTAGGAAGGAAGCTATCCAGCATCGTGTAAACACATTGTACCTTAGCACGTTCGATATCGGAGATTATTATGACATCACATGTAGCTGTCTTTTAGAAGTATGAATATGTGGTTTAAGAGGTATTTTTTGATAGAAATTTAGACATCCACAGACTTTGGTGATCATCTCCATCGTTCACCCTAAAGAAAACAAGGCTCGCCTTCGATATGTTGTACAACATGTGAATCCAATTAGAAAAGCGGATCACTACTAAAAGCGTTTTAGAACGATGGAGTAGAAACAAACTTTTTACCAAGGTGAGATCATTCAAAATAGAAAATAACTCTACCTTTCCTCAAGTGCAAGATGATTCTCAGATTTCTGATCAAAAACTATATCCTACAATTGTTATAAATAACAATAACGTCACAAACGTTTTTAAGACGATCGTCGTGAAACTTGTCTGATGGCCTGCCATGTTCTTACATGTTGCTTTCACGTATGCTTAAAATTAAACCGGTGGTTCTACAATTAAGATCGCAATTTTTATATACTTTATCAACTTAACCCGTAAGCTCTGTGTATCATGATAGAAATTTTTAACTCTAGTTATTTAATTCGTAATTAGCGAGCAATAATTATTGTGTCATCGTAATCAACACAAAAACGCACTGGCAAAATACATTGGAATAGGGAATAGTATTGTTGTACACATTTTCCCAGTGTTAGGATGAGGAAATTTTCCAATTAACACCTGCTACTGCTGATTTGATAAAGAGTATTTTTACATAAATCTTGAAACTAATGTCTCTTATTAAACAATTAATACACTACAATAAGGGGTTTTCGTAATGCATATATTTTTAATCAACTGCGCGTCTGACAGTTGAAATGTGGATTGACTATAGACCGACCCATCTTGACTGTTTTACTTATGTTTACGGGATTGAAAGATTTCATCAGGAACATATCTATATCAATAGTTTTCTGTTAACTTCTGCTTTGCACCGATCGAAGAAATCTAAAGAGATTTAAAGTAATAGGAACTAAATCAACCCCTGTCAATGTTAGCGGGGTCCTATTTCTAGGAAGATGCATACAGCAACTCATACGTGAAATGTCAGGTACACTTTATGTATATAGCCTACTCTTTATTTCAAAGAAAACCTAAATAAGAGTTGTCAATTTGCTCTCCTGAACTTGTAAATGTCAGAGTCGATCAGTTACCCACATCGAATGCAATATGCGCTATTTCAAATGTCGTCATTTTAAATAGACTATTAAGCGTGATGTAACCTGTAAACAATAATCCGTTTTCAAGGGGAATTCTCCGACATTAGAAGATTTCAGGAAATGAACTAAACGTAAGTAAAATCTTGGGACTTTAAAAATTTTCAACTTTTGCAGGAACTATAGCAATTAGACATAGAATGTGTAAATTGTATAACAGAATGATACATGATAAGAAATTGTAAGACCAAATTTAACTTCATCAAGTGCGTCAAAATCGTGGAGACTGGTACGGTCCTCACCGTTAAATTTGATTACCTAACCACTTCTATTCCTTTAAGTTTAAGTGAAAGGCTAAAAAGAATAAGAAACATTTCAAAATATGTAGTAAGGGAGACATTTTTCATTGGAACTTTTCAATTGTAGAAGTGTTGGGAGGAAATTATCAAATAGCGTTGGGTAATATAGGGAATTTGGAAATACTTTGAAGGTAAAAATAGTAAATTGAGAGTAGCACTGCCTTAGTAAAATTTGAACAGCAACATTTCACCGTAGTGGTATATGAGTCGAAACCTGACTTTAGGTAAGAAATTAAAATCTACTAGAACATTGAGTACCATAGAATTTCTATAAGAACATTTCTCACGTCCATTCCTTAGGATTTCCATGTGGATTGAAATCTGTTGGACAGTTAGGTGTTGCAGTCTTGGCCCTTTTATTCTGTGTTTATGGTTTTGTAGGCTACCCTCACTCTTTGTTTGTCTTTGTAATTTCTTTCCGTTCACAAACATATCCAGTCCCGTTCAGATATCTTCACACACTATTAATGCACGTATCGTCAACCACTGATTCACTAGTCCTGAAGCTAAGGGCGTACTTCGCGGCTTTGTGGAACCCCGCAACAACACACGGATGGTCACGCCAAACAACAATTCGGTTTTTACTTATAATAAATCTGAATGTGTTTTACTACCTACACAAAAAAATGATGAAGACTGCTATTGTGATAAATAGAAACGCCTTGCAGCATTGTCTGATTGGGTGGGATATTTTATCAAAGGCATCACAAGTATGAAGAGAGATCGAACAAGGAAAGCATCAGATGGCACAAAATTTTAGTGGCCTGCACCTTTTCATCGAGCTTTTTGCAGCTTTAGGGTAGCTCACGTGGACATCTTAAAATTTGTTGATTACGTTTTTAGGCCGAAAAGTGCTTAAGGAGAATATGGTTTTTGTATCCCACTGTTACTATCACTTTAACCCAATACATGGATTTTGAGAATATTTCTATAGCTACTCTCCCTACTTGTTACGATGAAACTAGCATGTACCCTGAATCATTATGATAAATAAAAAATATGACCATACCTTCGCGTGAGACAACCAGTATCTTTTCACTACCTTATTATTAACTTTTGCTGTTTCTATTTAGCTTTATTCAAAGTGTTATTTCGGAGACGTATCCACAGTAATGAGCTATATAAAACTTTGTTATAGCTGTGTAGATATTCTCATCAAACCCTTCTGTATCCAGTGGCGGCGGAACTAAAGGAACTGGAATTCATTTGGTCCTCTCACAAATTTGAGATAATATACAACAAATGAGATCACCTTACAAATATAATATGGAATTATTTTTGCATTGATTGGATCTGATAGTCTGCTGTCGGGACATAGTCTTGTGATCCCACGTCCTTTAAGTATAAAATATATAAATAATGGTTGTTGAAATGTGTGGAAGTAGTGTTCATATCCCGTTCTAACTCTAGCACCCCCCCCCCCCATCCTTCCCCCTAATGCAAGGGATCTTTCAGTGCAAATAATATTGAAAAGGTGACGAATTTGGCAAAGGTCTAAGGGAACTATAGCAAACATAGATATTATTAATTCTGCACTGCATCGATATCAATTCGCATGTATTGTCGGTTGAACTGTGTAGTTAACCAAAAAGATCCAATGACAAATGTTTACTACTTAGCTTCACCAATACTGTTTGGCAAAGTAACAAAACCTCTTTCTTTTCAAGCTCCAATCTGAGGATTTCGTGCTCTGAGGAACTATTTTCGTTTGACTTTAAGGCCTTGTACATAATGTTGGCGCCTTCGCATACATGGCACATGTTTGTCCATTCTAATATCACACAGTGAATGATATCAAATATCAACAGATGTCATCTATCCTAGGTTCTCCAGATGATACATAAAAAACTCTACAGTTCTATTGTTTCCCTTCCAACATATGGCGAGGACGTGGAAGAAAATGAAAGACCTGAAATCTGAAAAGAATTTGAAACATTATAATCGAGTTATGGATAAACGTGGGACCTTCTCATTAGATAGTTATTGAATAGATTAAAACAAAAGACATATGAGTCGTCTACCCCCCCCCACCTCCCCCCCAAAAAAATCGAACCCAAACATTATTTCCAACAATTTCCAACTAGGAGAAGATGCGCAACAGATTATCTATTTAGGGGATTTTGGTTAGTACAAAGTTTACATACGTTTCACTTTTCAAATATTAAAAATCTTAGGAGATTCTACACGCGCAAAACTACACCACCATTTTGGTTTTTACTTTTTATTTACGTGATAATTTATGAGAATATAGGAAATCGTTGAGAAACTTAGATCTCGATTTACTCTTGACCAAAACAGATACAGTGTAATCAATTCATTGGATTGCTAGTCAAGTCAAGAGTTTTCCTGCGATTGTCTTCCATTACGTGTTACAAGTCGTCTTTCTCCACTGGCGCCAGTATTGTCTCTCATATGCGTTAAAACCGAGCGTCCACGTAAAATTAGTATTACAAAACTTTGGTTACTAATTCTTTCCGATCTCTCGTTGCTGTTATTGCTATATGGTTTATGAACCAGTTTCTTTAGTGTAATTTAAAGCGAACTGTAGCCGTTACCGTGACTCCGGTAATATTTTGTCGGACTCCTTTTTGTACGATGTCATAACTTGCTTTTTCTATTAATTTTGCTTACAGAGAAGACGAACCGGTTATCCACAGATATATAAAAACGTTCTGTACTTTCAATATTTAACTGTTTTCTTCTCTTCTCGACACCTATCTAAATTCACGATGTTGATAGTTGTTTCTACACACCAATACCAAATTCTAATGTTACATAGTTGTAGTTACTAAGAGCTGTGCATATTTCTCAACCGTTTTTCAATTCACAGGCTCTGTATGACAGACTTTAGAAACCCTTCAGCTTTTATTTACCAATTGGGCAAGTTCTGAAAGATATGGGCCTCTATCTGTGTTCAAATGAATCTAAGAATTTCAAGCTTCCTTTATTTTATTTGTAAAGGAACATAAGAAATGGTTGTCTTTGCTGCGTTCTGCTAGTTTCATGCGTTTTTATTGTTTACACTATTGTCATTGCCATCCACGTTCATGACGGATAATACTTTTGTTATGAATGTCTGCCAATAATTAAAAATCTTGCTAAGACAGGCCGATTAGTTCTCTCCTACGCACATTAGCTAATAATCATGCTCCAAGTGAAACGAGCCTTGATGATGACATCAAATGGTAAGAAATGGCCTTTTATACAAACGATGAGAACTTAATCGACTTAAGGAGGCTTTTGTGAACTGATGAATTTCACTCTATAAGGAAAGAAATTAGGGTTTTCCCTAACTTAATTATTGGCTCTTTCCGTGGCAACAGTGTCGGTACAAATGGATATTACAAGTACAAGATTTGTGGATATGAACATATTTTGCATCCGTAACAGTTGATTAGACTTCGCCTTTCATGTCATATGCAACCTCTTCCTCTTAAGCTAAGAAAAAACCAACTTGTTCACTTATATATCTTAGGTTACAGTTGTAAGTGAATATGTGCTGATCAGGCCTTTGCTTTGGTATGTGAATGGTCATTTAATGAACTTCTGTGGTCGTCAACGAAGATATTCCTGTAAACAACGATCTGTTGGAATTAGAATATTAGGTGGACTCCCATCAAATCTCACTATACTGCTAACTGATGTGACGCTATTACTACCTTGTTTATGGTTCTTTATTGAATGATTGACAAAGAAACAGCCTAATTTGTCGCAAGGAAAGCGCTGCACTATGAAGTCTTGAAAGGAACTGATTCTGTTACCGATAGAGTCTGCATGCTTTTATTTTCTTATAATGTGAAGTTCGTGTGGATGTTGCTTTTATCATAATTTTCACAAATTACAAGTTTTACTCTACGCATGATTCTTGTTATGATGGAAAGATTGTTTTGATAGTATCAAATCTAGCAAAGGATCAGAAGGGAATATTATTAGCACATCCTGATTTCTTCCTGAAAATCAGTTGAGTATCCTTGCAAGCCTACGGAAGTGCTGTGAATTGCTGACCCTTACTTGTTCCTGAATAGCATTAAGTTCCCGAGATGTGCTTTGTTTTCATACTGTTGACTTTTTACATCGTCTGATCCAGCTTATTAACGAAAACAATACTCTCTCGAGCAGGTGGTGTAGTATTTTTGAGCTGTTAAAAATTGTGTAGTGATTAAAATGGTTAAAAGTAGCTCTACTTGTCGGTGACAACAACTCAGTTCTTGGAGTGGAATCTCTAACACGTTTCACCTACGAAGAACGACGTGACACGAGATTTTAAGAAGATTACAAGAGAAAATCTGTCTGATTATAAAGTACAAGATTTTGGCCGCGCTGGGGAGAAAAGTATTCAAATGCGTTCTGTTTCTTAAAGACAATATCTGAAAATCGATTTTCGACTTGGATCAATCAAGATAGGATGATCGCTTCACTTACTTCCCTGTCTAAATAAAATCTGCACAAATATTGTGAAGTCGAAAAGGAGAACATAGTTGGCACCTGAGATACTTAGTTCAGGTTGATTTAAGACGCTGTATTCTTGAAATTGTATAAATACAGGTAAGTGGCACAAAACCCATTCTAGACATTTTTATGATCGATAATTGATGTTGTAAGTTGTGACGGGTTATCTTAGTCTATCTATACGTTGATAACGTTAATAGGTGTGTAATACAAGTAACTCTTGTCCTTTTAAAGTATGTTGTAGAGCCATGCCAAGTCCAATACCTGCAAATGGCCTCTACAATGAGAGAGAGAGAAGGAGAACACATGAGACAGTGAGAACAGTCAAACACATGCGTCACGTAATAAGTCATCGGTTTTATTGATGTATTTTGTAACATCATGCAAACATTCATATCTGTTTTCTGTTTCTGAAATAAATAGACTCTGATATTTTTATATGGCTGCTTTTAATTTCGAATTACATTGATCATACATTTGTAAGCAAATCATATCTTCGGGGGCAGTGACTAATTTGAGGTACTTGAAGGAGCAGTAACTCTGCTCGAAATAACAGTTATTGGGTATAAGGGTAACCTGGCCTTGAAGTCATTGTAAGAAGACACAAAGTGATATTTCGAGTAAAACTCGAAAGAAATATGAACAGTCGTAACTGTAACTTTCCCTTCTGCAAGTATATACGACGATGTCCATCAATACCAGAAAAATGCTTACTATGTATTGTAAAAAGCAGCAGTGCACCTAAGGGCTACAGCAGTATTTGAAGTGGAGTTGACTTGGGTCGCAAGGGAAAAATTGCAAGTATTAAGACTAGGATAATACAGGTGAGGCAAGGTAGGAAAAGGTTAGGAAAGAGAATGGTGACCGTAAATGGTGGCTTAGTTAAGCAGAGTTTTTTCGAATTTCATCCTTTCGCCCTGTTTTGTTCTATAATGCCAGCCAAGGCAAATGAAATAGAGGAAGCACAAGGTATTTCAAAAGTAAACATTTGTATTTTAACATAGCTTATCCCTTCGTGGTAAATGCAAATTCCATTTAGGCCTATTTATTTCACTTGACATTGCTCGAATATATGAGAGATATTCGTGCCAATTAACATAATAGATTGTTTGTTATTCAATGACGTTAGGGTGAAAGGAGTTGCTTTTACTAGTTTTAAGGGGCAATAAATGTGGACGGACCTGGCTCAAATAGGGGCAATATTTGCTTTGAGGTAATTGAGAGTGAACTACATCCCTCCGCAAGACATTCATATCTTTAATACGTGACACATATGTAACACCTGCTTAAGTGATCCCGATCATGCATTTCACGACATATTGACACTTACTGACAAATAGTAGAAGCTAAATGTTTACAGTGTACAGTTTATGAATACTGACCATCGGGTTGGTAAGCTTATAGTTGGCTGAATGTTTGGATATCTTGCTTTAAGTGAACACCGGATCAGGTTAGATTTAAAGACTGGCAGGAGAAAGGTGAGGGGGGCTACTTTGCCGCTTCATGAACTCAGGGGAAAGATGCACTTACTTTGCTATGAAACGATATGTGAACTTAGCTTCTCTTACCTTGCTACATTTTGCCTCTTGGGCCATAGTAGAAATGGGCTACAATCCTTTGTCACTTACTTTGATGTTAGGTAAAAACAGTTAGATACAATTTAGTTTCACGTTATTGGGTATCTTACAGCACTGTTAGGCCATTTTCCAATAGCCGTAGAATGTAGTGAGTAAATTACATTTGGTGAACAGCAACTACTAGGGAGTGAGCTTTAGTTATTCAAACTGGACCGCTTGGTATATGTTTTGTTTGTGGTTTACTTAGAAGTATTCTCCCAACCACTTCACCTAATTTTGCAGGCAAGAGCCAAACGACGTCACCGTTAATTGACATCACATGATCATATTATTGATTGATTTGACATTGTATGCACATATCATGTTTATTTAACATATTGAATGTTTCACACATTATATAACTCTTAAAAGTGAAAGTCAATGGACATAGTATTAATCCAATTATAACTTCAGAGTATTTCCTCCCGCCATTTAATAATTTCTTCCTATCTTCATTGTTTATTTGTGTGTGTTAACATATGTGTGCCAAGAGTGATTACGAAATACTTATTTATAAATAAAAAGTTAAATTAATATGTTATTACATGTAAACTGTTAAGAATAAAAATTTTAGCCCTGGTTAGATGGATATGAGATCCCGCATATTCGCAGATTGTAGCATTTTTATGGCATGCTATCTAAAAAAAGTTCCTTAGTCATTACGGAATATCAATGAAAATTACAATGAAAATATCCTTTAAACTACATTAAAAGGTAAGAAGATACACTTTCACAATAATTGACTCAAAATAAATTAGTTTACTTCTGGCAATAGCATCCTTTCAAAATGGCAGGGATGACATTGAAAAGTCTCATTTGCCTAATTTTCATAAAGTTCCCCTTACAGATGTGTAAATTTATGATGGAAAGTACAGGCTATATCCATATACATAAGGTTAAGTACACTTTAGCAGTGCCTACTAGTCCACAGCTTCACTATAGGATGCGATTAAATTAGAAGTCGTCAGTGGGAACCGTAGCACCCAGGTTCCACCCCTTATCCTCGACTGCATTGTGCTATGGTGTGGCCCTTTCACTTGGAGGCTTCACTTTAATCCATTTTGGCTGGTCAGTTAGTTTGTACCCGCTCACGAAGCTGGCCCTCTGGGAGAGGGGGAGCGGTTGAGATTTTAAAAATTTCGAAGGGGGGCGGTTAATATTCATCATTTTCTGGAAATCATTTTAAAATTAGTATCCATATTTTCAATTTAGATTAAATTTGTTAGAGCTCGCTAAGTTTAACTCAAAATGGCAATGTATGTTCTAAATGCTATCAAGTCCGAATAAAATTCCGCTAAGCCTTTGGTTTTAAGCTTTAAAATACGGTTATAATTTTGCTCAGGGGGGGGCGGTAAATGATAGAAATGTCTCTCAGGAGGGGCGCCGCCCCCCTCGCCCCCCCCCTCAGCTTCGTGACCGTTTGTACCTTGTTACTCTGCCAAATCCTTGGCCTCTCTTTTAGCCACACATAGAACGAGGGTTTTCACCGTCTCCTGGATCGCTGTGATCATTTTCTTGGTCTCTTTTGTGATGAAATAGAACCTTTTCTGTAATAATCGTACCAATACCTTGCCAATATATGCTCTGCACCAGCTAACTACCACGTGAAAATATTCCGTTTCCCATCCTTTTCCCTTACAGTCCTGAATAAAACCCTTGGTAATGTTCTTCCTCTTTGCTCTCCTTTGCCTCTCAAGTGATGATGATTTTCTTCCTTTCTTCGCTCAACAGCACTAAATCTGCTTCTGCCAAGACATGATACACATGGCACAAAATTTGTTAATATAAGTACTCTTCCTTGATTCAACACATCATTTACAACATCTTTTATTTTTTGTGGAGTAGAGACTCAAATAATGTTAGCATTATATGAAGGTATCTTAAGAAAGCTCAAGTATATCAGGGAGTAAGCCACCAATTTACTTTCTCTGATATCTCTTCCATGATCTTACTGCGACTGCATTTTTCTGGCAGTTGATTTAAAGGTAAGTCCAATGAAGATACTTTTGGATGCTTCTTTGGCAAACCTTTCTTTCTTTACTTTCATATAAATTTCGAGTAATACATCTGGAATAAACTGTAACAATTAATAAAACTTTTTTCTTGTCGAAATTTTACTATTAAGTTGCAATTGATAATTAGAGGGGGACACAATTACTTTCTCTTGCTTTCTCGTGATGCCCATGTCATTATTCGTTTCCACAAATTAAAAAACCATGGGTTTCTTCAATGCCTGACGAAGACCGACATGATCTTAATTATTGTCACTGTTATATTTATTTAACGACCATTCAGCTAAGCAGACAGGGACACCTTTATTGAAAAAAGTCAACATTTTTATGAGATTGACAAAACTTAAACATGTCCAATTAAGATATATGATAAGGACGAGAAGGTAGCACGTAGCACGTAGGCCCTCCTATTCAAGTTTTGATATTGGACGACGACTTTCCTCCATCGTCCTCCGTGAAATATGCAACAGGCCTAGATTGATGATAAATACAATGATGAGATCAACTACCCTATTTTGAATGCGGTTGATGAAAGTAATGTGCACGTTTACACGTACTACCTTCAAAAGCCCTTAAACACGTGTAGTGGATACACTCAACGCGAATTCATGTAAATGCACGTACTGCACACGTAACTTACGTAAATTGCTTCACGAATTTCCTTGGGAGGAATTTCATGCAAACGACCTAAAATATCAAGTTACCAGAAATCGTGCTAATTGTCTCAATCATTTCCGTGTATTTTCATGAATCCACAATTATCCAAATATTTTATAACGAAACAAGTTAATAATAACGTATTCCAATATGTAGAGATAAAAACGACAGAATACAATTGATGTTTATTCAATTAATGAGTGACAATTACAAAAAAAGCGAGGTATTTTTATCAAACAGAAATAAACAGGTATGATAAGATAATACAACGTGTTGATTGATAAAAAATAACTTTCCAATGCAAGACGTGCCCGTTGAAGTTGGTAGTCTGCCATTAGATTTACATTCGGGTTTTTTATCCTACATGAGTTACATAGCTTTCACAGTTCCAGTCACTTTGAGAAGGCTTTTAATAGCTTTTTATTGGTTAATTGTTAATAGCATCTGCCAGACGAAAGGCCCACGTCTATCAATAGTAAATAACAAAGAAGAACAAGTCAGCTTTCAATAGTTCTGGCTACAAAATGCAGATACAAAATGATGATCAGAAATGTGTTTCAGTATTGGAACAAGAGCTAAGCTTACTTTGAGCTAGCTACCGATCTGTCAATCGGTTGTTTTATTGTTGATCAGTAATTTAGGTTGTTACATTAATTACTTGATTAATTGATAAACTTAATCACTTCGTATCTGCAGCCCGCTGATAGGAGAAAGACCTGACACGATAAAGACCGAGGAAAATGTTTCTAAAATTGGTTGCCAGGTTTGAAAAGATAAGAAAATACTAGGAAACCCTTCGTGAACAAAAAATAATTAAATGTTTTTCCCTGTATAATTTCAGGACGGTTTAGCAGTATTTAAAGTAATTCAGTATAAGTAGTATTTAAAATAATTCATTGAATTTCCTAAAATAAGCCAGCTGAAGATGTGAAAGTTCTAGTGCACCTATTAAATCCTGCACTTATATCACTAATCATAGATATTATAATCAAAGCAAGCTAGTCATTTTTTAAGTACACCCGGGCTTGTTTTGTTTAAAGGGTATCCCCTTACATTCACTATGTCTTATTGTTACTCAAAATTAAAATGCGTTCTCTCTCCTCTCCATTTCTTATTTCCTCTACATACGTCTCTCGTAAGTAGCATTTTCCTCAATTCAACTGAATGGAAAAATTGACCCATTTATTTAGACCTAATGATCTGTTTCTGTCTTAGGAAGTAATGTATTTGCATTTTCATATATCTCTCGATGCATTGATCTTCCTTTATTTAATCGTGTCTCTAACCATTCAGCTTAATTTTCATGAAGTTCTATAAAATTGAGAGATAAGACATTTCAATATTTTTTGACTACATAAGTGATGGCATATTGCACTCTAATTCGAGGATTTTAATACTTCTTCAATATGCCTGTACAGACAAAGCTTTTAATGATAGGAAGACGTTTATCCCTATGCTGAATAAATTATTTGCACAGTAGTAAATTCTGACGTAAGACCCCTGTCAAGTTTCTGCCCACATCTAATTACATGGAGCAAATTTAGATTTGCGAAGAGTTACTCAATTCTTAAATATATAAATGAGGTGAAATTAATCTAAGAGGTCATGTCATTCTGTCTTGAGAAAGTGTTAAATAAAGTGATTTGAAAGGCAATAGAAATAGAATTGATTTCAACTTGATGGATTGCGTCGGCTCTGTTTGCTTACTTTGTTGATAACAGCTTGATGTAAATTGGCAGCTGATCAGGCGAAAGTTTAATAGGCAGTTAGGTAGTTATTTAATTTTAGATAATTGAGAAAAAAGATTGCTAAATAAAATATATTGATTTGGCGACCGAGGTAAACTAAACACCACTGCAGTAATGTATGCCTTGTGAAATTTCACATCATGATATCGACATACTTGTAGATTGTTATGATTTGCAGACAGAAATCAAGATATTTAAAGGCACCAACTGGTGTAAACGAGGGTACATGTTATCTCATAGTAATAGTATCTTTGTTAGTCACTTTTTCACTCAAAGTTTTCTAAAATATAAGAAATTTTCAGGAGCAATTGTTCCATCTGGATGCCAAAGAGTATCTAATATACAGACCACGTTTTATGAAACGATATGATTAAAGGATCCTGTAGCACAGCATGAAGACGGCATTCAGATACATGTGCTCTTTATGAACAATGTCGTAAGGTCATTGGAGCTCTGGTTTGGTAAAATGTAAGAACAATGTAAAAACTAGCTAAGGTTGAGATAAGAAACATTTGTATGCTTCTTAATACGGGAATTTATAAAACATTTAAAATTCCTAGTTCTTTCAGTAGCACTTCCATTGACGTCTAAACGTTTTGTACACCATTGTTGATATCCATCACAATACACGTTATGCCAACTATGGAACGGATCAGCTTAATTAAAACCTATGTGCCCCCTTATGTTTACCTCCAGAAATCTGTTATCAATATGTAGATAAAAACCATTAGCATATAAAAGACAGACGTTGTAATATTTGCAGTGATAATAGGGATGGCATATATGACTTTAATATTCAGGAGATAAGCCATTATCAAGATGAGCAGGAAAAGGATGTAGAAGCCGATAATAATTGTAATGATAATGGTTGTAATTATGATGATAAAACTAAAAATATCCAGTTTGATGATGGGTAAATACAGACATTAAAGTATGATAATAATGATAATGATAACAAACATAGGAGATATGACACTGATTTTTAATCTCTTGCTTTCCAACATGTTTCTAAGATTCATCCTCAAACTCTTACATTGCCTTAATATGCGGAATAAAATACTTCACAATAAATCCGAAGGTGAACCCGAAAAAGCAAGCCTATAATGAAAGGAATTTTGTTTGCAGGGAATAAACAAAGAATTGGTTACAGCTGGTAAATGTTTAACCTACGTGGAACTTAAATTCCGGCTGTTTCACTTATGACTTGATATTGATGATAAAGAGCGCCTCCTAAATCTTAATCGCGTACCGCGTCTGAGCTTTGTCAATGGTACGAAGAGAGTTGTTGCTGCTGCATCACCGCGTCTTTTATTGTCCCTAAGATGTCTAGTGACCATGGTGTCAACTAAACCCTAATTACTGCCTAAATGGCCAGGCATGCGTATTCCTAGATGGTATATAGTTTGGCCTATAAAACAAGCTCCACAGCATGAATACATAAATTTGTAGACCACTGTAGAATGATTTTCTTCGGATAAAGCGCTCTTTGTAAAGAAAGATGCTCCGACCCTAGTTGATGTAAAATGAGTAAAAGCCCTAGTGGCCTCTTTGCAGAACGTCTTAACTAATTCATTGATACTCTGAGAGGGTCATATGCTCTTCTTCCCTAAGATTTGGATTCTTACACAACTTCGCTGTTGTTGTTGCTATTGTTTTTGTTGCTGTTTTTGTTGCTGTTGCTGTTGCTGCTTCAATAGATTAGTATGAGTGAACTTTCGATAAATACCAGTTGCAAAGGACCCAGGAACTCCTTTGTCTATCAAAACATCTAGAAAAAGAATTTTCTCATCAGACTATTCTTATATGTTAAATTTAATAATGCAATGTCTGGCCCTTTAAGTACTCTTAAGACAACACGGCTTCAGACTTTTTATAAAAAATGCAGCATATATCATCCACAAATCTATTTTAGGAATTCACATTGCTCCCTGAATATTCTTGCTATTGACTTACTACCGACAAAATATCGTACAAAACATGGGACTGTAAAGAAGCAACGACAAAACGACATTTTCTGAGTTGCATCTTGCTTAATTGTAGTTCTTCTAGATAAAGGTCAACCACCATACCTACAGCGAGGTTTATGGTTTCATTAAATGGTATGTTGGTAAATAGACTCTCAACATCAAAAGATACTAGAAACGCTTTTATTAGACTGGAATCAAGAAATTTCCTGTATGAAGGCAAACGAACCGGCTACACTATGGTTGTTTGGTATAACTGGCGATAGAAGCTTACTCAAATATTTGGCCAACTTATGATTGTTCTGTCTAATAGAATAGAAAATAGGCCTTAATGGTGGTGGTAACTGACAAGTTGTAAAGAACATGTCATCCTACGAAATTAAGAACAACGAAATGATGCCTTTTCATCTTGTTTAATTTTGGTAAGCCACATCTTTGTCCTAGTTACAAACCTACAGGGCAATATTTACGACACATTTCATCGGAAATACATTTCATGTTTAACAGAGATCTTAGAAGATTCTTTCCTAAAATTAGTTAAATCCTTATCTTTGTTTTTACCAACGAATCTATCTCGTTTGATGAACTTAGAATTGTCATCAATAATATCATGAATAAGAGAGGTATATTCTGTCCTATCTACTATTATTATTACTATTATTATTATTATTATTATTATTCTCTATCCCGTAAACGTTTTTGAAGGTCGTTTGGGGGCTACGGTACTCTGACGAATAACTTCTCTCCACACCTCTCTGTCCTCTGCTGATCTTAGGGTCTGTTCTGGTGTGAGTCCTGTCCATTTCTAGATGTTGTCGCACCACTTCCTTCTTTTATCGCCAAGTGTGCCCTGTAGTATGGTTTTACTAATGCCGCTTTATCTTGTAACATGTCCAAACCAACGCAACTTTCTCTTCTTAAACGCGTCGAGTAGGTGCAGGAACGGTCCTATAGCTACTGCAATCTGTAGATAAATCTCCTCATTGGTGACTCGATCTCTGTATGAGACACCAAGAATTCTTCAAGAGGACTTGCTTTCTAGTGCTTGTATTCGGCGCTGGAGATCTGCTGTAAGAGTCCAGCTTTCACATCCGCACAAAAATATTGAATAGACAAGAGTGCGCATCAGTCGGACTTAGTCAGATATTTGCTGAATCTTCTTGTCTGTCCACAGAATGTTGAACCTGCTCATTGCACTCAGGGCCTGGGCAATTCTGGCTAACACCTCAAGTCTTGAACCCGTCTCACTGATGACCGACCCTAAGTATTTGAACTGTGAAGCTGGCTCTAACTTCTGATTGTCGAGTTTACGGGATGTCTGAAAGCGGTTAGGGAAATTTGTCATAATCTTGGTCTTTTCTACACTGATCTGCATACCATATTTTATTGATGCTTTATTCAGGCGTTCAACCAGTGCTGCCAGCTTTTCTTCATTTTCTGGCCATTGCATCGATGTCATCTGCAAACCGAAGTTTAGTAATCTTTCTGCCCCAATGCTGACTATGCGTTCGTGATCGTGCAACGTCTCAGCCATGATCATCTCCAGGAAAAGATTGAATAGGGTTGCGTAGGGTTGCGGGTAGTGGGCATCCTTGTCTCACTCCAGCAGCTGTTCTGAACCACTCCCCCATTTTTTTCATTTCAGAGAATTGCGCTTGAGGCTGTTTCGTAAACCCTCTGTTTGATGTTGATGATATCTGGACTGATGTTAAGAGCTTTCATAGTTGCCCACAAAGCTTCATGCCAGACCCTGTCGAAAGGCTTTTTAAAATCTATAAATACATGGTACAGGTCCTGATAATGTTCTTTATGTCTCTCGCATATCATCAGATGGAGATTGCAGATCTGTTCAACTGTGCTGCACCCTTTCCTGAATCCTGCCTGATCTTCCGAGGTGATAGTCTCGGCCTGCGTTTTTTATCTGTAAAATGTTACTAGGGTGACAAATGATGGTAAGTATCCTATGGTTTGGGCATAATTGTAGATCTCCCGTAGAGCGGGTCCAAGCTGCAGGCCACAAACCAGACTTCCATACTGAATTGAAAATGTTTGTGAGCACTGGCATCGTTACTTCGCCAACCGCTTGAAGCAGTTCAGTAGGAATATTATCCACACCCGGTGATTTTCCAGCCTTCAGACTGCGAACAGCTTCTTCAACCTCTTCTCGAAGTATTAGGAGTGGGGGTTATGCGTTTTAGGAGCTTGGGTTGTTGAGGACAGATCTGTCACCAGTCACCTCCTGGTTATGTAGTCCACTACAATATTTTGTCCAACGCTTCGTAATATCACGATCCTCTGTGAGGACAGTGCCTCGTTAATCTAATATTAATAATATCCTGCCTTATTTAACACCGCTAAGGTCTTTGACCACTTTGTAAGCCTTTTTACTGTTCGTGTTGAGATTCCGCTCTATCTCCTCGCAGCGTTGGTCTATCCACTTCTCCTTTTCTGCTCTAAGTTGTTTTCTTATCTTTTTATCGACCTCTTTGCCTTTTAGTTGCCCCTCTGCCGTCGAGCACTTTGGTCTGAGTGTTCGTCGTTTGGAGCTGCAGCTTTTAACTGACTAACCCAAGAATGTTTACTGCCATTTCTCCCCTTATGGGTTACAGACGAAATATTTGCTTGAAAAGTTGTCGTGTGGTCAAAATCGCTTAACCTCCAACCAAGAGTAAAAAGCTGAAGATTGCTGCTAGCTCGTCTATTTGAGTTTCTGTGAGTGTTGACACTCCTCCTGTCAGTTCGACAGCAGAAGGCAAAGCAGGTAACATACAGGCGGAGGTGAAACATTCAAAAGGCACACAGAATGCATTTACCGGCAAGCGACAGAGTTAGCGCAACAGCTTCAATGTTCCCCGGTGAGATCGCTTTCGGTGTTGCGTCATCGCTAATGTGACGTCACACAGCAATAAATGGGTTTGTGCTATTCCATGTTTGAAAAACTTGAAGTAGTTGATGGGCTTAACAATTTTCTCTTGATAAATTGTAACAAAAGTTGACTGACTCACATATACAAATGCATCATATTTAGCAATCTATAAACATGATATGTTTTGAATCCAGGTAACGTTGGATACTTTCCTGTTAATTTTCTGCAGGAAAGTGCTTTTTACTTTCACGTACGACAAATGCTCTGACACGTGTCGGGTAAAAACGTTAAGCTAAATGAATCCGTTACTTTACGCAACTTAACAAATTAGCTAAGTTGTAAAGAAAAAAAGGCAGTGATGTCATGGAATGAAGTAAATCGTCCACAGATAACAGATACAGTGTTGCAAGGTGAATCTGTTTCGTTAACCTAGCATAGCGGCATATTGATGGCCATGTTTCAATGACATGTTTTAAGAAAAATCTGTTTTTGCAATCAAGGACAACAAGCCGTGTCCAAAAATTTTAAAACTAGAAAGATAAGGTTTTTCATATTGTTCATCATCACCATTAAAGCGTTATTAAAAAAATAATAAAAACCCCAAAGCTTTGTTACTTTTAGAAGCTAATTCGACTAATCATACAACAAAAAATACTCCCTAGTTTTAACAATCACCAAAGAATATGAACCTTTGTATTTTCTCTATAAATCTATATATCTCAACTGTCTATCTTTTATTATCATGATAGATAATAACTAATATGTTAAGTCACTTATAATATTTGGAACTCTTTAATATTTATCGACAGTGGCTGCGCATGCGTTGGGGGTAAGAGTTTAGATAAGCTGTAATATGTGTGGAGCTCCAATCGAAAATAGCTGTAAGAGGTGACGCGGATTGGATTTTAACATGTTTACATTAAGGGCGCATATGTATTTAACTTCTTCATAATCATTACACTATAAAGATCTTCAAGTTAATCCTCAATATCTTCAATTACATTCAAAAAATAATTACTAGACCTTGCACATTTGCCAGGGAATAAAACTGCACCCTTAAAAAGGTGACTGTTTGAACTGATTTAAATTCCCGTGTCTTTAACATTACTTGGGATTTGGAATCGGAAAGTCTTTAAGAATATTGAGGCTGAGCAAGATTTTCAGAAAGTTTATAACAAAAGTATGGTGCAAGATAAGATAATAGAGAAAGTATTTTATAGATGAACAAATGAAAGTGGACTGCGACATATACTTTCTTTAGTAACATATTATCTTAATATTTATATACCCAAATACCATTAATGACAAAGGTTTTAGATTGGTGCTTCTTCTGAATGGACAATTAATCGGAGCTGTAAGCTTACTAAAATGATAAAATTTGAAAAACATACACAAAAAGGGTCAGGCCAGAAATTTTGTAACAAATTATCCAAATTGACAACAACACAGTCTCCGTCCACGTTTAAGCTATAAAGGTAAATACGTGAAACACAACAAAATCACTCTCAACTTGCTAGAAAGCAAAACATGAAATCCAGAATGACTGTCCAAAGTCTACGGACAAGACATCAAAAATTTCAATAATAATTATTGATGCCATTGATTAAGTTAAAAGATCAGACAATTTATTCTTCTTCCACATTCTCCTACGTCTGCACGTTTTGCTGATAGATTTAAAAATCGTCAGCATCATTTGAATTGTTACAGAAACATTCAAAATGAAATAATACCGCAGAAGTGGCTTGGGTGGAAGATGCGAGATTTCGTGATATTTATTGAAGCTGTGAAATAGTATTGGCAGAAAATGATTTGGTCGTATATGAATGGTTACCTTACGAAGAGTTTCCCCTTTACGGACATTATTCTGAAGAAGACTGAAAAGGTTGGAATTACTTGATGGTTACTTCTAGAATCTGATCAAGGACAGAGCTCCTAATTCATAATTTGGGATTTGATCGAAAAACTACTGCTATTTACAGGTATATGTACGTCATCTTTTACTTCATTTTAATAGTCTCTTTTGACTATTTCAAAAAGAGCGGTTACCTCGTAAACTAAAAAAGAAGTGTCGTACAGAATAAAACAAAATATATGAAGAAATTACGCAATCAAAACCAAATACCAGAAAGGACAAAGCTATTTAAAACAAGAGATCAAGTCAACGTCCCACGGTGCAAATCTGGCACACGGTAAATATTTAAGCATTCCACAAACAAGTAGTAAAATATAGTGTTACTGGTCCCAAGAACAAGCTGTTCCTCGCACATGGTGGCTACATCAAATTTACCATCGAAAAGGACATTGATTGGGACCGTATAATGTGTCAGCTGAACTTCAGAGATCTTTACTAACTTAGAAAACTCATGAATGGTCATGTTACTACCAGATTGGATTTTTTATCAGCTAATCTTCAGTAGCAAGGTAGATTTTCATGTCCTATCCTTGATAAATAGCTCCTCATACTTTTTAGTCTCACAGAACGTACGATATCTTTGAAAGGTGTGAGATAATTCAGTTCTAACACTCATCCCATGTTGACACTGTCGGTGGTCCTAAATTATACATATGATGTCAACATTTAAACTTATAAGACGGATTTCAATCTGTAATCTGATAACACTCTTTATAGGTGGATGGAAGGCATGCAAGAACTATTTCAAGCATCATGCAAATGATTGTTTACGCGTAACAACATATTATTGCAACTTTGGGTTATGGAATTTTCTATGCGGGTTAAGCAAAACTGTATTGAAAGAAACCGCCATCTATCGTTACCTACCACTACAGCCACGTTTGCGAACGCTTATTCAAAAAATAGAAGATGTTAAGCCTGTGCTGACTGGGTCTTTTGCACAACTAATTCTGCTCAGGATGGGCTTAATGACCCCTCCCTATGTAACTTCGCAACGCTACGTCTCACGGTGCTGATCTTTAGCGTGTTTTTAATACTATCCTCCGTTACTAGTAAAATAGTAAAATTTTGGGTATCGGAGCTGTAGTTTATTAGATGTGAGATTTCTTGCTTACCAAGGTCATCGATGAGTGTCACTGGTCCACACCTGATTTCGGCTACATTTTGTATGATGTTCAATTTGACTTTCAATTTAACATTTTTCTTGCAATGAAATTGTGAAATTTAGTTTGTTGTATAAAGTACATAAAGAACGGATAAAAGCATTACGTCGTTCTCCTTTTTACGAAACCTTTACTTAAGTGTTTGATTTGCCTCTAAAATCGGCATTTTTTTTTCGGTTGATTGCTGAGTAGAAATGGGGTGCCTTAGTCAATGTCTATTGGATGAGAAATATTCAATGTTTGTCTAAGCTAATAGACCAGAATGCGTTTGAAGTAATGTGCAATTTGTTGTTTATCGTCGTCTAGTTTATCATAGAGCCTTGGAAAATCAAACTTACTCAACCACTTTTACATCTAACTCACTAGAGATTTAACTTACCTCTAATTTATCTCACTTCAGATGTAACTCGTTTGATATACTTCTCTCCAGATTTACCTCGATTTTTTGCGTGGTGAAACATTTAAATTGATCTGTTATATTTGTTCTGAAAATATCTACTCCACCACTTATCAACCTTAAGATTAAAAAAATCTTATGCTTACAAGTCTTACTTATCAACAAAATGGTCATTCCATATCATTTTAATGTCATTAGCCATTTATAACGATCTTTGTTGTCAGGCTTGCTCTCCGCCACCTGACCATTTTTAGGTGCTTTCAAACTTTAATTTATACCATTTTTATACCTGCAAGTCTGCTGTTCTGGCCAAAATAACGTTTTAGAATGTCTGGTACTAAATAAATCCCAACGTCTTTCTTTGCATAGAGGACATTAGAACACACAATTATAGACAGTGAATTACCTATAAATAGATGAAAGTTTGTGACACGTTGTTACAAATTACATCTATGTGAGTGATACGATTCCTTTCACCCATGTTACTGAAAACTCACTTTTTCTCTTCCATCTAGCATTTCTCGCAGCAAAGAAACTTGAGCTATGTCAGCAACAACAATTTAGTTAGAACAGACGCGTTTTTCAATAACTTGAGTGGCCGAAAATCTATCAGTTGTAAAGGTGTCATTTACAACAATGCATTTAATTCCTGTCATGTCCTGTAAATACCTTGCTGCAAATGATAGCTACGTTGAGCAAAACGAATCCGCTCCTTAACGCCATCTTTGCGCTACTTCGCAACATTTCGAATTTCTTTGATTATTATGAACATATCACTTTGTATGCAAAATATGTCCTTTCTTCTTCGTTTTAGCTGATGGGGTGTTCCATAATATCCAGGATAGCAAAAGTTGAACCACAAAGGAAAGATACCGTGAGGAAGACTCCATTTCCTCTCTCCTACTACCAGAAATGTTTACTAAAAAATTCCTGGACGCTGGTCAGAGTCGACTCCGTGGCATTTGGAGCTGGTCTTTTTCATAGGTAACTATCATCGGAAAAATAACATAAATTTCAATTGAGAGGGTTAATTTTGCAAAGGCCATTGTGGAACACGAGTTGTAGCTAGACCTCTTCATAATGCGGAAATTAAGTTATTAACGGAAATATTTCTATTGATAGTACAGTGGATACTATAAAATAGTCATTATGTAAACTTCAACTGAAAGTTCCAACTTAAATTTCCAACAGATCCCACCTTATTACACCTCAATAACACGAGTTATACTAACCAAAAACTACTTACAACGTAGTAGAGTTCTACATTGAAAAATACTGTACTGTACATCCTGTTGTTAATGCGTAACCTACAAGGCTCTGGTCAATCTGACATTTTAAGGTTTAGTCTAGTATAATGATATCATGAATGGTTACTAGCAAAAATGAAACTTTTCAACCTCATTTTGATAACGAGAAAAGAAAATACGAGATTGGAAAAGATGGAATTGAATTTATTTACTACATCATGATGAGCTAGTTGTTCAAATACTGCAGTATACACGTCGCAGACTACAAAACCTTAATAAAGCAATTTGTACTTTCAGTCACATTCTAATGAAACTGTGATTATAGAGTGCTTCTCATTTTCACACATTTTTGAAACCACCATCATCTCAAAACAGCATCATATCCATGTTTATCAAGGGAGCATAGATTAAAAAAAGGTACGGTTTAACATTTCATAGGCATCAACTTTTGCACATTTTCCCTACTTACCTCTTGGAGTATCAGCTAAGCATCAGAGAAATTAGGTGTTTCAGATAAACGAAGCAGTTTAAGGTACATTCCTTATGGAGCATCAGCTAAGCATAAAAAAATTAAGCGTTTGAGACAAATGAAGTAGTTTAATGTACATTCCTTATGGAGTATCGTTAAGAATCAGAGAAATTAGGTGTTTGAGATAAACGAAGCAGTTTAAGGTACATTCCTTATGGAGTATCAGTTAAGAATCAGAGAAATTAGGTGTTTGAGATAAACGAAGCAGTTTAATGTACATTCCTTATGGAGTATCATTTAAGAATCAGAGAAATTAGGTGTTTGAGATAAACGAAGCAGTTTAAGGTGCATTCCTTATGGAGTATCAGTTAAGAATCAGAGAAATTAGGTGCTTGAGATAAATGAAGCAGTTTAAGGTACATTCGTTTTGGAGTGTCAGCTAAGCATCAGAAAAATTAAGCGTTTGAGATAAATGAAGCAGTTTAAGGTACATTCGTTTGGGAGTGTCAGCTAAGCATCAGAAAAATTAGGTGTTTGAGATAAATGAAGCAGTTTAAGGTACATTCGTTTTGGAGTATCAGCTAAGCATGAGAGAAATTAAGCGTTTGAGATAAATGTAGCAGTTTAATGTACATTCGTTTGGGAGTATCAGCTAAGCATCAGAGAAATTAAGCGCTTGAGATAAATGTAGCAGTTTAATGTACATTCGTTTGGGAGTATCAGCTAAGCATGAGAGAAATTAAGCGTTTGAGATAAATGTAGCAGTTTAATGTTCATTCGTTTGGGAATATCAGCTAAGCATCAGAGAAGCAATTTTCAATGCGACCATGCCATTGCAGATGATTTTTAATTGCCTTTGAAACAAAATAGGAGCCCCCAATGAGCAGGCTGAATTTTAAATTGCAAATTGAGTGACTGATAGCTATAGAGCAAGTTTAGTGTTCTACAGGTAAACTAACTCCTGATATATCATTCTATCCTTGATGTTACTCAAAAACAATACTAGAGAGGTTAAAATGATAGTTATGTAAAATATACATTGTGTTATCATCGGGACTCAAACCTGTATCCCGTTTTCGTGCCATTTGCTCTTCCAACTGATCTGGGTAACCTTAGATAACAACATACTCTATTTCTCGAATCTCCAAATTTACCTATTTCTTTGGGCTTCGATATCCTGCTCTCTATTTTGGAAAGCAACTTCTTTGCAAGATTTGATGGGCTGGTGGTGACATATTTTCTGTTTCTAGTATATTTTTAAAGCTGGTTTTCCCAAACCTTCTCTTCTCAGTTATGAACTTTTTAATGGGCTTTGGACAGATTGATAGCCCGAGATGCAGTCCTTCCTTGGTCAAGTCACATGTCGCAAAAAGGCTTGTCTTCACATTCGCGTGGGGCAGGATGTTGATGTTTACTGGTAGAGGACTGGGAGCTAATCTGAGATAGGCCTCTCGTAGTACATACCTTGCTGGACAACAATTTAGTGATGTTCTGCAGCTTCTGACAAATCAGCGACAACAAACTTTATTTGACCCGGCACTAACATTTAATGCTGCTACTAACAAGACAAACATCGAATATTAACAAGCTAGCCAAACTGCGCCAGGTTAACCTTTATTGTCAAGCCTTTATCGTTAAGTAGCAATTTTTGAATATTTGTCAATTTAATTTTGGGTAATTTAATTAATCATCTTTTATCTCGTTTGCTGAAATCAAGTAACTTTCGACTTTAGGGCATTAGAGGATTAATAGCGTGTGACAGCTAAGATGCCATCCTTATGTTACTTTCTGATATGATTTTACTTTTTAGGTTACTTGTAGCGCATCCAGAAGTTCAGATGCTGTTTCCCGAATTTAGTAAACTAAAAGACTTTGACGAGCTGCTAACATGGACCAAGTTAGAGGGCCATCCACTTCGGTTTTACAAAGCCTTTGATGAAGCCATGAATTCTTTAGACGATGGAGACGTATTCATTTCCAAGTTGGAGAGATTAGGAGGCAGACATAATGATAGTATCTTGGATCAAGAAATTTTAAACGTAAGTTTTCAATTTAAACATTCCTGTTTATGACTTTTATGAATTCTGATACATTTTTGATTGATATATATATACAATGTATAATATATATAAATACAAAATTTAAGCAATGTATCGGGTTCTGTTTTTATAAGGTTTTATATATATATATATATATATATATCTAATATTATTATATTATGTTATGTATTATATATATATTATATATATTACGAAAATACGTCATGTTTGCCTTGTGTATTTTTTT
>JAAAKL020000442.1:0-36262 GCA_010016065.2 Carybdea cf. marsupialis auct. non (Linnaeus, 1758)
GGTATGAATGAACTGAAGAAAAGTGGCAATGTTCAGTGGTAGACAAATAGGGAAGAACACCTTTCCTCTCCATCTGTCAACTACTGATAGTAGTTTAAAGTTTCTTCAATAAGTGATACTCCTAAGGAAGTAAGTCACAGAAGTTCCAGTGTCAACATGAACGTAGATGTGTGATCTAACAATTTTTTGTAGTTAGAGTCATGGAAAAACAATGTAAAGTTGGCCACGGTGGAAAAAAAGGTGATGTTGATAAAGTTTGGAACAGTTTCTAAAGAAGAAGTGCTCAGGGAACCTCTGTTTTAAATTGCTTTTGCTAAGTTTATTAGATTATGTTTCATTTAAATACTTACTTTTGAAAAATCATAGGCCTATATTCCACAAAATGACTAAGATTTTGGAATAAATCAATGATTGTGGCTATTTGTTAGAACTTGGAATCATATCCATATTTTTGCCATATTATCTTTCTTACTTAGTTCATAAGGGATTATGGATACCTGCTATTTAAAGCAGATGTTCAGTTTTAATTCCCCATTGGAACTTAGTAACCACTTGTTTGTGTTGTTTACACTACCTTGCAATAAGGATCGGTAATAGCACTGCCAATTGACAAGGTTCTAAGGAGCAGAGTTCCTTGTTTTAAACTACCTTGGGCAGATTATCTCGGTCTGATATACTTTCACAGTTAAGAAATGTGAATTTCAACTGGTGCCACAGTTATACATTTAACCAATATCAGTAAGCTGAATAATCAGAGAAATAAATTCATAATGTTATTTTTATTATGTGGCCATATGATAATGTCAGTCTGAGTGTCTGCTAAGCAGTAACACAAACATTTTAAAGTTGCTGTAGAAGATAAAATAATGCACGTAAATTCTTTATCCATAATGTTGTTTTTAAAATATAAGGCAAACAATATAATACTAATTCTATAATGTACTAAAATATTGTGCAAGTTTGTGCTTTAACACTGTTACCATAACTTTATGCGGTTATGTAGATTTGATTGGATTAGATGTAAAACTGTAAGCTTCACCTTTCAGCTAAAATGTCAACAGTGATTAAATCCATGTGATGGAAGTATTAACAGGATTTTAAAGCAATATCTATCCTTCGAGATTACAGATATATGTGTATGGATTACAACTTGGAGATATCGCTTTGAAATGCTGCAGATTACTGTGGCCCTAGCTCTCCTAGAGAATATTTGGTTTGGTTTCAATTTTTCATGATGCATGTAATCCATTTATGGGTCTTGAATTAAATAGACTTCCTTTCTTTAAAGTTAGACTATACATTACGCCTTGATATAATCCCTACTTAAGGATACCCAATTAGTAATTTTTTTGGCAAGGAAGCTTGAAATTTTATGCATTGTTAGGGTTCCGTTAACAGACATGAAAGATACAGGTGTACCATCTGTCCTTGTTGTGAAATTATTTTCAACTTGTGATATAATGTAAAGACTGCATTTCAAGAGCAACTGAATTGAATGTATATTAATGCAAAGGTCATCTGATATATGTGTTGATTGCTAAAGTTTTTTATTTGAAACTTCACCATTTGCAAATTAACATGAACAATGGGTGACAAAACTAAGAGCTGCCATGGTCTAGTGGATAAGTTTCTGATCTTCAGGCCTAGAAGGTTAAGAGGGTCAGGGTTCAAATACCGGAAGGGCCATCGGTGATGTTAGGAAGGGCATCTGGTCTTAAAGTGCTCTATGCTCCAGTAACAAGTCCCATGTATATGGGCACCATCAAACCCCCTGTATTGGAACAACTCCCCCCCCAAATAAAATGGGTGACAAGACTAAGGTTATTTTGATGCCCATGTCTGAATGTATGTAAACGATGTGATAAAAGCTATTATTGGTAAAATCTCAGCAGTGTATTTTGGATTTTAGATGTAACCTTTGATGCCATGGAACATAAAGTTAATGGACTGCTACTTTACCTGAAGGAATGATTCATGATATGTAACTTCCATATCATGCTTAATATTTGATAAAAGGAGGATGAGCTGCCGTGGTCTAGTGGATAAGTTTCTGACCTTCAGATCTAGACGGTTAAGGGGTCAGGATTCAGATCCCGGAAGGGCCATTGGTGATGTGAGGAAGGGCATCTGGTCTCTATGCTCCAGTAACAAGTCCCATGTATATGGGCACCGTCAAACCCCATGTATGGGAAAAAAGACGTTAAACGAAGAAGAAAAGAAATGTGATATAAGGAGGTCATTTTTCAAGTTCCAAGTGGAAATGGAGATATCTTGATGTGTCAAATTGGACTTAATTAAGATATCCTCCAAGGAAATGCTTGATGCTGAAACCATTAAATTTGGCATTAGTTATAAGTAAAGGTCAGATATAGCCCAGTAACTTTTGATCAGTAAACTTGGAGGCATTTTTAGTAAAGTCTTAAATATTGATTTTGAAACCCCTTTACCCTTGTGTGACAATTATCTGTATTGTCAAGATATCCACATTTGCTGCACTAAAGCTCAGAAACTTATTTTGATCAGAGTCATTGGCTGAGTAGAGACATTTTAAAAAATGATAGACAGCAAGTCATCAAACATATATACATACATACATACATACATACATACATACATACATACATACATACATACATTAGATCTACTTTCTTAGTAATAATTTGATACCTATTCCTTATACACGTTTGAACCAAAACGTTTTTTGGGGAAATATTTTTAATAGATTTGAAATAAGTGACTTTTCTTCTTCTTGTAAACCGCGACTGCGTCAAGGGAATTGTGAAATTGGAAGTAAATCGACCGAACGTCGCGAGGCCACATTTTAAGTGTTGAACATCCCAACTCACATTGCAAACTGGTCGGTATCGTCCCTTTAAAGTGCCATTTAGTGGAAGGGTTGATTAGCTTTTTTGGTAATTGTTAAACGTGAAAGTAAGGCATCAAGTGTTTTCGTTACAATTTGCTTATATTCCCTCAAAAGGAATATCTAGAAAATATCAAAAACAGGGCCGTGATTACAAGCAGGAAATTTGTAAGAGTCAGGTCACTGTAATAATTTATGAAGTGATTTTTAATACGACAGTTCTCTATGTTTCATGACAGAGGCTTTTGAATGCATATCGGTTTAAAAGTTTGCGTGACAGTCGCCAATTTTTAAAACTGCGTCAACTTAAGCACTTGTCGTGATGTGTACCATACACCTGTGTTTTAAAACGTTTTCTTGTATGAACCAGTTGACAAAATCGAAAGTGATCTGGGGACCACGTTCCTGTCTTTCATAATGAATCAACTGCAGTTTTACTGAAATAACTTCACCAATGCCAACACTACCTTTATTAAACATTCGTTTGTTATGTGAAAGTAGAGATGCATGATACCTTGAAAAACTCACTCGACCTTCCAAATTAATATGACCTTGACGGATTTTTTTTGCCGGAGAGAATGGCCGGTTGGGACGCTCTTCTGACAGACTCCGTATGTGCATAACAGTCTATTTCCACAACGGTGAATATCACTTTAACATTTCTTAGCTGCTCCTATTAGTAATCCGTCGGCCCCTATCTACTCCTTAATCAGTTTACTTCATTTGAGGCACAGCCTAACCGAAGCTTAGACGAGTAGATTGCAAGCAGGTACCGAAAATATTTATTAGGGATCCTTTCGTGGATAGCTCGTTAACAACCTTTTATGTGCATAGACATTCGTCCACAGATTTTATGTTTGAATTAGAAGCAGGAAAAGTAATAAGAAGAAACGAAATTGTAATTATTGAAAGACTACCGATTTGGCTGTAAGTCAGATATACAGGATACGAGTTTGCAAGGGAGCTTAGATTAGCATAGTTTTTCAATCGGTATCCGTGGTAACACGAACCGAGACTATCGATTTTCGTCCTTATGCTGCTGTAGAATCACGCGCCAGTAAATAAAGTGCCATCATCGTTTCTTCATTTTAAAGAGAGGTTGTATAATGCCTATTGTGCAGAGAGTAGAGTATGAGCGAAGAATATATATATAGCATATATCTTTTGAATAGATACTAGAGAAATAGAAAATTATGTCACGGACCTAGGGATTCACGGATTCGCGACGTGCGCACTACCAACTGAAGTAGGTGACCCTGGTTGCTAGCATGATCTATTTCTCTAGTCACCACATTAGCTCCCAATAGTCCACCAGATGACATCCACGTCCATCTCTACACAATTTTGGAGACCAACTTTAAATATTAATGAAATATTTTGTTGATTTGATTTGATTTAGTTTTTCGTATTTCAATTGCAGTTCGAATTCGATATAAATTAACGAACGGTAACGTATTGGTTAAATACCAAAAGATAGGCAGGAATTGCTGTAAAACCAGTCGTGGTGGTGGATGAGCATCATTGCAAGTTAAAAAGTCTTAAAAAGGTATTTTAACCAGGGAATGGGTATTTACAAGCTAAGAAATAGGCATGCTTTCGTCGAGCAAAAAATGGAAAGGTGAGGAAGCCAACGTAAGAAAGTTATAGTCGTCCACACACTATGGGTGACCAATAGTATAATCCGTTTAACGTTGACAGTTTGGAAGTCTCTCAAGGTTCTGCAGGGCTAGCCTCTTGAAGTTAACCACTATGCACAATTTTCATAGGTCTTTCAGTGATTAAACCAATACAGAGTCGCATAATTAATCAGAGTATGCTACTCTGCACAACTGTCATTAAAGTTCAAAAAGCAAACCCAGTTATTTGAGTGCAAGTTGGTGGTCAATATTTTATGAAATACAGAGGCATAATTTTTTAAAAACGTCCATCAAAAGCGCTTGAGTCCTGAATCTGATCTAATACGATTTGACTTTTAGAAATTGACTGTTTTGCACTAGGAACTGTGCAAGCTTTCCTCGTAGTTCCATTTGGCTTTGGGGGAAATTTGAGGGAATTATCAGCAAGTTGACAGAGTATGTGTAAATATGTAGACACAAACGAAGAGCCCTTAACAAATGGCATATTAGTCCTATCAGATTAATTGCCAACGTCAAGGTCTTGTCATTTATCATATTGATTTTAAGTATTATAATGCACGTTAACTAATTCGTAACTTGAGGAATTGCTGATATTTGTTTGCCCGTAAGATAGACGTATTAACTTAAACACTTGTTGCCTGTGCGACCCTAACAATAGCTATGCGGTATGGTTATACATAATTTATGATTCCCAACCATTAACTTACTGATTTATAGAATTCGACACTTACATTACATGAGGTTTAGCGGAAATCTACAGATGTTCTTTAGTCGTAGAAGGCCATGATGAAATTATTCTTTGTTAGCCATTTAGTTATCTCTGAACACCCTCCTATGAATCTTTTGTGTAGGAGACAAAGAGGTTCAAAATATTCATTTTCAGGCGGTTTTGCGTTTTGTTTAGTTAATATAAGTGGAGATTGGCTCATTACTAACGCGATACTTCAATACTTGTGACCTGGCGGGAGATTGTAAGGGGAGGAAGTGTTCCAGTGAGGCGAACTTCAAACTACAAAACGCCGATATCGATTTCATTCTTTCGGTTTTGTCAAGATCTGAACTCTCACTTTTAAAATAACGTAACTGAGAGATACCAGGATAAACAACCTTTTATCTTGGAAAAGGAGAGTATTTGAAAGAATGTAGAATATATTGCAGATGGTATGGAGCTTACTGCGCAAACGGATGCTGTAATCCAAAGACTCTATTTTATGTCTCAGTACCTCAGTCGATCTAGCAATCATAGATGTCCGTTTTATTATGGTTTTATTTGTTATCATTTTGTTTCTCTCCTGTTATATTTAAGATCTTTACCAAGACTTGTATGGCTTTAGGTCAATAATACTGTTCGTACGATCACATATTGCTTATGAGTTCGTTAAAACTTTCCCAGTATGCACAAAACAACTCTTTCAGCATGTCCATGCCGTTTATCACATCGAGTGTTACACTGCAGGCTCTATTCGTCAGCATCTTGTAGCAGAGTACCGACGCGATTGCTTTTAAATGAGAGGAGTAAAGGAGAGGAAAGGGGAAGAACGTTGAATAGACAAGGTGAAGATAAGAGTAGAAAAGACGGGAGGAGAGAGTAACAACCTAGAATAGAGGAGAAAAAGAGTAGAAAAGACAGGAAAGCAGAGAGTAAGACGTAGAAAAGACGAGGAGAAGATGGTGGGGTGGGATAAAAGTAGAAATAATGTGGAAAAGGGAGTGAACGGTGGGATATGACAAGAGAAGAATGGAGAAGAGAGGAGAGGATAAGCGAGGGTCATGCACCAAGAGGATAGGTGACACACCGACTACACTCGGAATTGCTAGGCCACAGCTAAACATTACGTTTAAGGTATCTGTTATCGAAAGGCTTCTACATCACAAACTTGGTGCAAACAATTGAAAATATATCTTCCTGATAAATTCAGATATTGCCTTGACACAGTATTACTGACAAATTCTGACTGCAAAACTGATAAATCCAATGGAAACTGCAACAAAACGATCCAGATCCAGATATGAATATTTAGTCGTTAAAAAGCCTTTTCTAACTTCAGAGTCCAGAGTCATTACCATCAATGATACTAAGATCTCTGTTTATCGCTCCTTAAGAGAAGCGTAATCATTATATTTAAAGACGTGCATCGTCTGTAAATGAGGATCGTAGACCTCGAAGGTTTTGTTGGTTCGTAATGGTGTTCGTGGGTGTTTGAGGGTGTGGATTTTTCCTTGTAAAGGAGGAAATGGTGCAGAAACGGTGAGCCACTAGTCGTAGTAGCAGGAATTTGCAGTGTTGTTTTCAACACGTGCCAATACCTCAAAAGAATGAACTAGCTATCACTGAGGTGGGTTGAAACATGCCCACATATATAAAGCGAATTCATTTCGTAACTCAATTATCCTCCTTGACATCATGTAAACTTCTGCGTAGGTCCTGCACACAGATGATACTAGTATTTCTAATTGGCTTAACAGATTGTAGTATAATTGTTGATGCACTATCTCTATTACCGACGTGATTGCTGAGCATTTTACTTATAGTGGAGGAGTGGCGGAAGGCAAAAGAAATGCGCCGAGGTTGAGTGCTTGCCACATTATATACATGCAACCTTGATTTTTGTAGTGTTCGTTGTAGTGAAACACTAATGTCGTTTGTGAAAAATCTATTTTGAGGCATCTGTAAAACCAGATTGTTTACAAGATGGCGATATTCGAAAATAGGTGACGAAAGTTGCTGGTAAGAAAGAGTGGGATTCAACCGAGTCGTTTTTGCGACTCTGAATCAGCATGTATGATTTACTATCCATTCCGTGAAATGTGCTTTAATCTTGACAGTGCTGTGTGAGCAATGTTATAGATCTTAACGAGAAGATATTTTGTTGGGTTTTTTTTGTACCAATTCACCCGAAAATTAAGTAGGATCTTTTCCAATATATAAGCAAATGACAAATGGTTGCTATAAGAAAGTGACTGTATTTTGGATATCGTAATACCAATTATGCGTCGATAACTTATTATTTCAGTGAGACTTGAAAATGTTGAAATCTGCAATAATATTTTAGTCATGGGACTGCCTTCATGTAGTACTATATTCACCTACTGTGGTTTTGTCAAATGAAAGTACAGCAGGTGCGATTCTGATGTTTGGGACAAGCATGGGCAAAATCATTGCTGTTTTGTTTATTTGATTGTATTGTTGTGCCTCAAAACAACATCTGCTTGTGCAAGGCAATTGTTGTAATTGGTTTGGTGGCTACTTGCCATAACTGGTAATGTCGCGTTAGTAATGCTTGAGAAGTGGGACACGGTTTGGTTTTCTTTGAAGGAACTTTGATTGAATTTAGAATTCACGAAGTCGTAAAAGTTCAAGATCAGATTTATGGTAGCAAAAAGGCGTTTGACAATGGATTTGTTATCTGAACGGATTCCACCTGGCACTGATTTTATTGCAATGATTACAGCGGGGTTTGTGAATTCATATAACTGTAGTTTTGTAAGAAATATATACATAAGCAACACATGTGAAAGACAAAGTTCAAAACATAATACGTAGAATCAAACTAAAGACTTGCTCACGTCGAGCTTTCGGAAAATAATGTCGTTCTTCAGGTGCTGAATAGACTGATTTCTATTCCTTGTACACATGCAGAGAACCTATTTACAAATAGAAACAACCTACTAAAGACAGAATTCAGTTCATTTAGCCAAAGAATACGTCAAAGCTGTCTTGAAATACCTCTGCCCCAAATAGCTCATGAAATGCTTTTACCAAAAGTGACGCAGGAACAATAAAGCATAGTAACTGAAAGCCAATCAGTAAACAACCAAGGCGAGCCTCATTTTGAGAACCAGGCCAGCACTGGATTGTGTATAAAGTAAAAAGGAATCACACACTGTCTTAAGAAATCTATACGTATATGTATAGTTATGTACCCCGAAAGGGATTGGTGAGGAAGGGAGAGTAGACGACTGCATTTACCTCAGGTTTCACGTCATATTCTGCGACATTCGCATAGATCTATATATGTACATATATCATGTTAGTTAACGTTTTAAATACTATCGACAAACGAACTAACTCACAAACGTAATTATATCATTTCTTCGTCAGAAGTTCTGTTATGTATAGAACGTACCAACGTGAGTCGAATGGCCTCGAGTTGAAAGTTCGGCTCCAACAACCGAGGGAGGGTCGATATAATGTAATACAGTGGCTTTCATGAAGTTCTTTTCTGCTTTTGTTCTGATGAGAAGTTAAAAAATTTCATAATTTTACATCGAAAGTGTTGCTCTTCTCTTATTATTCCGGGTGTTATATATCTTTTCTATAACAGCCAAGTCTTTCCTTGTTCGTCCTTCGTTTCGGTTCTATATATTTTCCCCTACCGCACGAGCATTTGATAGCAAAGAGGTAATTTGCGGAATTAAAATGAAAAAGGGACCAGACCATGCATCATACTTTAAATTTCGTATTCTTTCCTTTGTGCATATAAGTGTAATTGCAATTCTTTTGGTATTTAGATAACCCCCCCGAATGTAGCGATTTTAGGAGGGAAACTATCTCAATTTATACCTATGATTTTCCCAACAATACTTACTATCTAAGATTATTAACAAATTTATGCTTTCTCAGAGGACTCTACCACAACAGAGCACGCTTAACATTTCGTGATAAATAGTATTAGTTGCCGAGTCCGTAAGGGGTAGAATACGGAATTCAAAGACCGAATATTTTCCGTATTCCACCCCTTAACGGACTATATAGCGAATCATCCCGTTGAAGTTTTAAGCCTTTGTTAACATATTTGCTTTGTTTACGTTTCTTGCATCGCGACATTCGACATTCACATGCCCCGTTTGCATTTTCTGTAGCAGTCGAATACGGGAAATGTTTTCCAGTCGTGTGATTCGTTTTAGCCAATGTTTATCAAAGGAAAGTGAATGAGGCGGATGTATTCACTGGATGCACGTAGAAAATACGTATAAACCTATCAGGAAATGTCGATAACTTAAGGCATTGGTGAGACGTAGACGTAGTCAAAAATTAGTGACTGTACGATTGTGCAGATATAGTATTGTCAGGTTTGACAACAGGTTTGGGATAGTACGTTTCTTTGTTTCTACCCGTAATTACCCAGACTCCACGTCACTGTAGCGTTTGGTAAATGCGGGAGGGTATTTGAGAGCTTTCGACTTTTGTGGACGGGGTGTAAAGCAGATGTGATAAACTTTTTGGTGTATATGTTGGTTTCAGGAAGTTAATATCTAAGAAAATAGAATGGAAGTGCTCTAGCTCTTGCTTCGACCCAGTTCATTAACAATTTTTGTGTGACGATTACCAGCCTGTACCATGTTTACAGTCAGTCCCTATGGTTAAGCAGAGGAGAAAGAGAGAAACCCATGAAAATAACCCACAGGCCACGAAGAAGAGAACATGTCAATCAAAACCATCGAAACTAAAACACCGTAGGTGAAGCGACTACTAAGAAACAACGGAAGGCTGAAGCACATCACTCTTTGGAAGGTATAAATGAAGTCATAACGTTGAAGGGGAACGTTGTTCGAATACCCCGTCGTTGTTCGAATACCCTGTCGTTGTTCGAATACCCTGTCGTAGTTGTTGTCCATCGCTTTGTCAGTTGTAGGGAAGGATGGTACACTTGTCTCTACTTTAGGTTTTTTATCAAACCCCAACCATCTCTTTCACTTACTTTCTGAACTATGCCTATCAGAGTGGAACTTAGACCTATAAGTTGCAAGGCAAGGGCATTGCCAACAGTCAATAGCGGCAATGATAAGATCTACTAGAGGAACGTTGTTCGAATACCCCGTCGTTGTTCGAATACCCCGTCGTTGTTCGAATACCCTGTCGTTGTTCGAATACCCCGTCGTTGTTCGAATACCCCGTCGTTGTTCGAATACCCTGTCGTTGTTCGAATACCCTGTCGTTGTTCGAATACCCCGTCGTTGTTCGAATACCCTGTCGTTGGTCGAATACCCCGTCGTTGTTCAAATACCCCGTCGTTGTTCGAATATCCTGTCTAAGCTGTTGTCCATCGCTTTGTCAGTTGTAGGGAAGGATGGTACACTTGCCTCTTTTTTAGTTTTTTTATCAAACCCAAGCCTCTCTTTCACTTGCTCTCTAAACTATGCGTATTCGAATGGAACTTAGACCTATAAGTTGCAAGGTAAGGGCATTTCCAACAATCAATAGTGACAATGATAAGAACTATTTGTTGATCGCACGACTATCAAAATTCTAAACAACACCTACTTACAGTAAGCAGAAAACATTGTTTAACATGCGTAACTTGTTTGGTCTGAAAACGTTTTGTTTATGCGAATTGTAATAAAGCACATAATACTCTTATTAATAATGTATTTATGGCCACCTTCAGAAAAGAAGAAGTTATACGTTTGGGCTAATAATAACTTATCCCTTATCTAAGATTCGTTGATGTTGCTTGACGATATTTATGAAAAGCATATTAAAACTGCGGTGAAAAAGACAAGCCATGATCCCAGTTTGACGTCATCTGATTTCAAAAGCCATATGTTTCGTTATCGAAACTGTAGTGAAAGGAAAGGCATGCGACTTAATGTTTGACCGCGATTCGAAGCAAACTGAGTATGGCACTGTTAAATACGAATAGATTTTGGGGCGTTGTATATAGTTCATCTCGCAGTAAATGTGAGCGTTGAAAGCAGGAAAGTAAATTGACAATATACTAGGTGTGGTACGATATCATTTACTAATCCTTACTAAACAGAAACATGGCAATATCCGAACTTAAGTGGATTCATGGAGAATAATCATGATGGGCAAAGCCCAGGCGTCGACAAATCAGTAGCATTGCTTTTAGCAGCTGGTTTGAGACTAGCTTTTCAATTCACGTCAAATTTAATCCGAAACATTTTGTACGAAAGCGGGACAGCATGTGGATTACGTATCGTGATGTCTTTGTAGGCATCCGTTGTTTCTGTACGAGGAAGTCTCGAGGATTCTGATTGTCTCTTAACTACTAGGAAGTCTCTTTGAGATATTAAAGTTCTCTTTTAGTCATGGTCAGGTTCTGTTGCCGTGAACGGCAATCATGTATTTTTAAAAAGCGTATTTGTGTAGTAATTGCGAAATGTGTGCCCGAGTACCTGGATATGTCAATAAAACAGACGAAGCATTACAGCAAAGCAGAGAATAACTAGGCAGGTGATGGTGAGGTTTGGGATTGTCTTGGTAGTATTTGAATCATTGGCATTGCCAGTTAGTGCAGTGCTAATGTTGATGCTGTTCTCGTGGGAGATATTTCAGCCCGACCCCTCCTCGCCCTTCACGCACATTATTTAATAGATGTAAAGACCGTGAAGGTGGTAGTCGCAACAGATACATCATTGCAACGTTTGATTATTTCAATACCTCTGGTAGTCCAGTGGCAGAGCAGTGGCCTTCTTAACCGAGGGAGCGGTTCCCGCATATGTATTTGAGTCCTTGAATTTAGTGTAAAATACTGAATAAGAATAATAAAAATATTTTAAAACATTTTCTATTTATAAATTGACTCTTATGACGTTGTGAAAGTTTGTAAGCAGGGACAGGATGTGTGTGGACATAGTAACAGCAGCTTGTGTGACAAACTTTTCGACAATTTAAGGAGGGCGAGAGAGGACGCTTGTGCTATGCCAAATCGTCAAAGATCGCATTCACAAGACAACAATACCAAGATGTCGAGTGACGTTAAACTTGTGGTTTCAAGCACTGCAATGAACCAGCAGCTTGTAAGCTGTAACGTTTCCACGTGGATCCCCATGCTTCCCTCGCAAACGCCGAGGAATTCCCTTGAGCTCCTCAAGTTATTCACCAGTGCCCTAAATGATGCTTGAGGTCCTTATTGCCATTTATTCACCTTTTGCCATGCCACTTTGCCCCCTCACTAAGCAACTGAGTCCATACCAGATCCGTAGGAAGGGAATCGGCATCACTATTCATTCTTTCATCTCAGGACCCGGATTTTGTGTAATACCCTTGTATATGCCCACTAGTTAACCAGTCTTGGTTCGTGCGTTCGTTCGACGGAAGTGAGGTGACTTTGGATAAGGTTATCCAGTGGCATATCGGCTTTCCCGTTCTGTAAAGCACTTTGACAGCTGTTGTCTGTTTAAATCAGTGTGTTTTCACTGAGGCTTTGAAACTAATTCATGTTCGATAGTGAGGTTTCGGTGGTGTTGTATCGGACTGAATGCTTAAAAGTAGTAAGCGGGTTATAACATTCCGACATCACTATTCATTTTATTAATTTTTATGATCGAAACAAAGCACAAAAAAGGCATTTACACGCTCCATTTGATTCCTTTATTGATGTAGTGCATAGTCAATAGGTAGTGTCTAAGACAATACACAGTAGTCCAATGCAAAACAAAGTACAGCTGTAATCGTACTTGTAAAAACCGGCTTGTAAGAAAGCAATGCTACAAGACAATGCGTTATTGCTTGGGGTTCAGTTACCTAAGACACATACCATACACCTTTATGCTTTTATGCCCCCTTTTCATAGTACTCATAGTCTCAATACATTCCCTGTTCACGGACTCTTCATTATAGACAGATATCCGTTACGCCTATTTAATTTTTTTCGAGCTTGGGCAGAGTGGCTGTGGTAACTAAACTTTCCTTATCTTTGCACTTCGCTCAGTTTTGCTGGACCCACGCATTGTTAGTATTTTCAGGTTATCCCGCCTCCCTTGAGAAGCTTTGTCAGCCGAAACAGCTCCACCGTTAGACAGTGCATAGTTGCAGTGCAGGAGACTGTCCACAGAACTGTCTTTTGTGTAAGAGGGGAGCGGGAAATCAGTTTGAATTTAATTTATGAATCTGCCAGTTTATCACATATTGTACGTATTGCACCGGAGATAATTGTACCGGTTATTTATTGGGATGCAGAAGCTCTCCCCATTTTTATTTGATTTTAGAGACAGTTACGAGTAACCTTTATCAGTTATTCGGCATTAGTGTCTGATACACGAGATTCATCAGAGGGCTAGCATATTACTTAGTGTCCGATGGGTGGGGGAGAATTGGATCAGGTACATTCTAGGCTTAAGGCTAACCTCGTTACCCTGAGACAGCCTCATTGACGATCTTTGGTTATCTGTAACTTAAGTATCGCTTGTAATGTTGGCAATAATTCTGTTTTTCAGCTTGGGACTTCACTTTCCCCCACGTAAAACATAAAGAGAGGTTTGATACTTTCTTGTCTCAAGTTAATTATGTAAGTGTTTTATTGACCGCACTTAAATTTTACGACGAAAGATAAGTCTTTGTTAGAATCTGGGGGAAATTACTGTTCTGTGCGCACCTGTAGCGTTGTTCATTAACAGTCTATAGGAACCATTTGTGGAATTTTCTTTCATTGATAATACGGTTTCACATAATAATGCCCACGTTTTGACTTAATTTGGATATGCGAGATACGAATTTGATTTTCTGCGATGGAATTTGATAATTCGATCAGACCGCAACAGAAGTTTGTAGACGGTTCCCTTTTGTAAGCATAGTGCTCCGTGAACGGTTACAAGGTTTTCTTGTTAATGATTCCTAGTGAATAAGTTGGGCTAGCCGATGAGAAAATGACCTGGTAAGCAATTTCTAGCGGGGAGTGACGCAGGTGCAGGTCAGAGGAGCGTATGGATATTAAAGATTTTCGTCTTCAATGTACATTGATGAATCCCGCTTTATACTATTTGTAACAAGTAAGATTGGGGGTTACTACTTGAGGTAGTGACCTTGAAGAAAGCAAGTACACTTTTAGTGAAGTTAGAAATGAGGCATTAGACTTGAGGTACAGCATAATGTACATCACCTCATGGCTTCAGTTTTTATTGCCCTCATATTGAAATAGAAAGACATTAAATTAAGGATGCATAACGAATGGGATACCGTCTGATATGCTGACGAATCAGCAAAATGAAATACCAGGAGGTGATACGGTAACCTCATTGTTTCACAAGAATAAAGGAAGAATAATAAGATATCTTACCCTGCACACTATTAATAAAGAGCGATGTTGAGAGTGTTCTTGACTTACCACAAAAAGGGCCTTGATTACGGGGTATCTGTGTCATTGATCACTCTTGCTCTTACTCTTGTTCAGATAATAAACAGTTAGTAGATTGACGCTGACATGAAATGAAAAATCGTCTGCCTTCAATTAATGCTTTTTCTGTGTCATCACAATGATCAGATTTTGTGTAAAATTTCAAGTTCATTTCAAGTTAGGCTCCGAATTGAATAACCTTTCGTTGCAACCGCTTGTTGCAACTCGATATCATATATGATCTAGTATCAAGATATTGGACTCACAAAAATGTTGCGTTATCAGCTCCCTGCGAGCTCTTGCTTGTAATGTTTGTATTATCGGAATCAGTTGAAATCAGACTTAGACGTGTAACAGTGTTGAAGAGGGATAACGAATTCGTAAATAGTATTCGTTTTGTGGTTCTTTAGTATTAAAGTATTCGAATTCGAATCATTAGAACCACCGCCCTTTAACAGAAACAAGGTCAATAAATAGACAGATGATTATGTCTGATATCAGAGTACGTATCCTCAAAGGCGCCATTACAGAATATTGCTTGGCGCTGGCAAATTGCTCTGTAAATCTGCTTATAGTATCTTGATCCAGTTATAGCTTTGACCAATCTAAGTAAATCACCATGTCACGTCATTTAAAGGCGCCCGTGCTCGAGTCTCGTTGCTGCAGTGGGTAAGCCTCGTCGTTTGTATTGATCTTGTTTAGACACTTTCTATAGCCCTTCCCCAAGTGGATCTCCTCAAAGCTGATATTGACGAAGTAGTATGATATTCTCCGTTATGTACCAATGTTTTCATCTTTTACTGCAGGACAGCTACAAAACATGGGCATGTGCGATGAACATAAACACCTATGATGCTGCAGGTAATGAATTGCGTCCGTGTAGCACAGTATGTACAAGAGTTATGTCCAGGTGTACAGTATTGGACCCAGTTGAATCCTACAGTGCTATACCATTCTTCGACTGCCCAGGTAAGAGGATATTTCTAAAAAGTATTTAGGTGACGTTAAACAACTCCACGTGCTATCGTTAACTGAGTTTAAGTATTCTACTCTTTTCCTCTTGATATCATACCTAGGTAGCTAGCAATTCCTTCTGAGGCTTGCAAGACCCCGGAAAATGTCTTCAATACGTTTATCTCTCGCACACACACTTGATACCATGCCCGATTCAAACTTCAACTAACTGCAGTGATAAGGGTTGATCCCGGGCCTGGGGAATGGCATTGTTGTCGGTCACAGTTGGCGCGGGCGTACTTTTTCCACTTGTGCACGAGCCTTTTGAACTCTTGGGCCAGAGTTGTTGGCGGAGATTTTGTTGAGCGGCTGAGTGCTCGTGTGTCGTAGATTCTTCCGTTGAGGATGACTTTCTCCAGCTCTCCTTTTCTGATGCCGTGTGCGAGAAACGTCCACGTCGTTCGATCGCGTATGGAATCATCCTGTCTTGTGCTGGTCGCCGAAAAACTTCGTTAGGCACCCGAACGACGTACGAGATACGTAACATTTAACGGGAAAACTTCATCTCCGGAGCTCCCACGTTTCGTCGAGTCTCCGATTTTCAGGTCCAGTGCTTTGGTTCATAAACGAACACGACGGTAGTTTTTGAAGATTATTTCGTAGTCAAAAAGTAAACAAGCCTCTTGAAAATTGGCTGACGATAGTTTGCCTGTGATTCAAGAAATGTCCATGTGCCGCTTCAATATTTAGCTTCATCAGAAACACGAGTATTCCATTGCTTCACGTTCCAAAACGATCTGCAAGTCGTAGATTGTATTAGCGAGTCCCTTATCTGACCCATGTACGTCGGACTCCAGCGACGGTGCTGAAATTTATACCAGATCGTAGTAGTTGGGGGATTCTGCCCTTTACTTGGAAAAAGGTGGGGATGCGAGAAGTTAGCAGAAGAAGGCTTGTTTATTTATATAGCTGATTTCTAGAGAAGTTTTTGCCAGTCAGTGGTAAAGTAAAGCTTACCGTACGCTTGTGTGCTAATTGAACTATCTTATGAGGTGTAAACAACTCGCGTAAAAGAGCACTGAAGCTCGAATCAACAACCGTAATGGGATAACCATGAGAAAGAAGTAAATAGGGAAAGTTCAGTAGTTTAACATTGACAAGATTATACGTTGAGCAAATTTTAACACACTGGTTGACTAAAGTAAAATCAATGTTTTTATCCTAAATGTAGTAGTGGTAGAATGTCAGACTCACACTCCGAGGGTCGTGAGTTCGAACCGACCCTGAGCTTGCCTGCCACGATCCCGGAGGTACTGTGCTCTGTCATCTGCTCTCGTGAAGTGGAAAACTGTGTTTCGAGGGATAGGACAGAGGGTGGACTACATGCATGAATAGCAAGAATAGCAAGCATAAAATAGCATGAAAAGTAAGCATAGGAAAGTAAGCATGAATAGATAGTCATCCGGAAAGGAAAAGTAACCCGTTCCTAGTAGTGACTTCGGCCTTGATCAGGGTGAATACGATACAAAAATAAATAAGAACAGTGTGAAGTCCTATAAAAGATGGTTTATGATACAAACGAGTACTGATGTAAACACTGGAATGAGTATTATAATTGTCTAAATGGCAATTTTCTAATTATCTACCTGATGAGTAAAGTTAGTGGTGAGGTGTTCGATGTTGATAAGATCAAGAAAAGGTTATACATTTGACTGAGATTTGAAAAGCACAAAAAAGCATTAACGTGATGTTCGTAAATGTTTTAGCGGAAACTGGGCAAGTAGACGTGTACATTTTTCTGAATAACTGAGAGATGTATTAGCAAGCAATGGACCAAGGGGGATTCTTAGTCGTGGACCCTATTATTAAGTAGAAATGAGCGTTTGATAACTTCTTGGAGAAAACGGGAAAACTAATTACGTAATATCAATTAGAAGCAAATAAGGGTGATATGGTGACACGATTTTCGCTACATTTCTCTGTAAAGTTGTTTTGGCAAGGTCATCAAATTGTAGATGTCGCAAAAAGTGACTGATGCCCATCGTTGTGCAGCGCTCCGTTCGTGTGGTATAAAATTAACGCCGACTATGGATCTCGGTAGTTCCTGGCGAGAAGAAATTGACTTATCTTAAAGGAAAGAATGATCGAGAGGTCAAACTACTTCGCCAAATTATGTTTTTATCGTTCTGCACAACCTCTGTTACATCGCCAGCCCATCAACTGTTGAAAATAGTTGAATGTAGTCCATCGTCCATCATATCAGTTTTTCATGAAGTGGCGTAAAAATGACAACTTAGCCTCTACTTTTTAAAAAAAGTATTTCACCTCTTCAAGGCCGAAGCCACTACTAGGAACGGGTTACTTTTCCTCTTCGGATGACAATCTATTCATGCTTGCTATTTGTGTTATTCATGGTATTCATGGTATTCATGGTATTCATGCTTGCTATTCATACTTGCTACTCATGCTTGCTATTAATGCTTGCATTCCCCTTTCTGCCCTATCTCTCGAAACATAGTTTCCTTCTTTACGAGAGCAGATGACAGAACACAGTACCTCCGGGATTGTGGCAGACAAAGCTCAGGGTCAGTTTGAACTCACGACCCTCGATTGTGAGTCTGCCACTCTGCCAGTATGTCACTATTGTGTTATCTTCCTGCGTTTATTTCTTAAAGACGCAGACAAAATATTCGCAGACAGCATTTTCCGCCAACTTTTTTGTAGAAGAACCATTTTTCGTCGTATCGAGCGATTGTAGCAAGTGGATCATGTTTCCCATCATGGAAACAACAACGTTGTAGCTTTTTGTCGCATTTGATGCCAAGGAGGTCCACAGGCTAACTGATGTCCTAGTTTACTCCTCATCATAGAGATCGATGACATCCTTTAGCAATAACTATTGTTACAGAGCAGTACATTTATTTTCGCTTTAAATTAATGGCCGTACTATTAATGCCCATTATTGCAACGACAGTGCACGGCAATTTATAATCCGTTAATTTCCCAGCACAGGGTTATCAGTATTCTGAATTTTCGCACAACCAAACAAACCCAAATTACTACATTAGTAACCAGTTACTTAAACGTGATACAGTTACGTTCTCGCGGGAGGACCCACGCTACTCAAAGGAATAAAATACCACTTCAATCAACAAACCTAATTTCTCTACACATGACATAAAAGCAGGAGGGCCCGTAATGGATCAGGTGCCCTTCCCTACAGTTGCCGTAGCCATGCTATGTGATTATAAGACTACTAAACAATAGAAGATTGGCAGGAAAGTGGCACGTGTCTTTATGCAGATTTCGTCAAGCTCATTAACAACGCATCTCTGGACAAACGTTTGGCGAGACCTCACAATTTAGAATAACCTGCTAATGATCGTAAGGCTGAAACAGCAGAGCGCAGTCGAGGGCCACGTGATTTGCAGGTAACCTTTCCCAGTTGGCCAGGAGAAAACCTTTCATTCCTAGACGAACTATCTTCACTAGGTGATGTTTTACCGGCTTATGTAATAAACTTTCGCTTTACCTTTATTGATTACATTTTTTTTATTTATCGAGATTTCAGGTAGCGTTTATTTGATGTGCCTTCCAATTAATGTGTACTATGATGTGTAATGTATGTTCATGTACTATGTTGCATTGACGTAAGCCCACTTTTGACGTAAAACCTCCCTTCTGTGAGAGTCCTCTTTAGCTCAACATTATGCGAACAAGTGCCCCGTTTATCAGTGCTTCAACTCAGCTGTTTCTAGAAGGTCACCCATTAGAAAGCACTTACGATAAAGTTCATTCAGATTGATTCTCAATCTTGAAATCGTCGAGAATAGAAAGACAGCTTTCCCCTGTATGTCAAGCAACTCAGTTGTTGCCAGACACGTTCTGCCCTCGATTACAGTTCTGACTTGACTTAACTGAGTCTTCCAGTAGAGTTTTATTTGACTAAGTATTTTTTTAATGAAGTGCCCTCTTCAACGAGCACTTCAGTGAGTCAAATACCTTTGCCAAGTAGTACGGCTAAGAGCAACCTGTTCATTTACAATTCGTTGAAGTTCTTATCGTTTTATGTGTTTGAGAACACTGGCAAGTAGCAAATCATCAGTCATTCAGGTAGTAGTAACATCGCATAGAATCATTTCTCTGATCCATTCAGCACACTTCTACAGACGCTTACGTTCCTGGTGATAATATTTGACTGTGATGATGATTATTTGACGCTGACAGTGATGATTTCTTATCGAGAGTTTATGTAACTTTACCATTATACTAAATTTGATGCCTAATTTGGCATTCCACCACCCTAGTGTTACAACATTGCAAATGCTTGTTTTGAAAAGTGTTTCATTCTGTAGTAACTTTGGAATCTCCCTTCTGCTCTGCAGACATGAAGGATGACAGCAACTGCATTGAGGATTATGACAACAGGTAACACACCAAAAACAGTGTAGGAAGGAGGGATACAGAGTTGGTTAATCTGCAGGATTGTAGACCAAGTCTGAATTATTTTTGCATTAAAGAAGGACTAGCAGAGACAAAATTGTATATTTGGTAAGCAGCAGCTGCTTGAAAGTGAACTCTGTTGTGATGATAGGCAGCACATTATTTTTAAGTGTAGGTAAAGCGAATGAATGATATACTTATTTTAATAACACATGTGTACCACACGCCGCCCTGCAAGCCCTAATTGGCTTTGGTATACTAGTTTAATAGTCACTGCTGTATCGTGAATGTACCAACCACCACAAAGCGTAACCTGGTCCGTGTTTTATGCATAGTGTTGTAAGTCTACCTATGCACGGAAGAGATATAATTGCCAATGTTTTAAGATGAGCTCAGGCAGTGTCCCGCATAAACATAATGACGTCTGAGGACAAACCAATTCTACTTGTGGGTTACTGAATCTCCTTACCGTGAAAAATGCAACATCTCAGTGTTTGAAACAACAATGTAGTATCGGGTACCTGACGTGATGGCCCCTATTATGCAGATTTGTACCGACTACCCTTCCATATACCTTATAGTTGGGAAGTAGAAATCGCCGCCATCTTTACGTATAACACAAAATTTATACGTCGTTAATTTGCGAGGGTGAAAATAGCTAAATCTAAATTATGGCCTTGATTTCTGAGTGTATACTTCTCTTATTATCATAGGACATGGGAGACACAAAATCACTATCCATAGTTATCTGAAATGAAAATGGACTATAAAAATAGAAATTTTAAAACTGCAAGCAATGAAAGAACCGAAAATGGAAACCTTGGGATTTTATACCTGTAAATATATCTTTCTAGAAGATAAGAAGAAAATACATTTAGTGCGAAAAGAACTAGAAATACTAGCAATACCTCACTAAACAAATATGACGTTACTTTCCCATGAACTTAGGGTTTTGTCAACAACTTTTTACTTTGATCACGTATCCCCCATCTAGCGAGATTTGGATCACAAACTGGAAGTAAAGACCGTTAGTCTACCTCGTAGGTGCTCTAATAGTGCGAAGTGAAGGCTGTGACTTTCAGTATTGAAGATGGCAACAATGTTATGACATCTGGGTCTCGAGACACCTACTTTACAAGCATGACATAGATCAACATTTTTTATAAATTGTTGTAATTCCATTCCCCTTTGTAATGTGCGATGTTGGGCACTTTGTAAAACACGGAACGGGTGGTCTTAGCCGTACATTTTCGACCAATACACTCATTCGCTTATGTCTCTTTTATTGTCATTACTAGTGTTATTCAGCACTTTGTAGTAAATAGGCCATAGCGATACGATGAAAAACCAGTATTCTTACTTGGAATTCGGTCTAGACCTATCGGATGCAACTACGCCATGTTCTGTCCGTTTGCATGATGTGGTTTACGACGTGTCCCATTTTAAGTTTGTGGTTAGTTTAGACGATCTGAAGCTATTCTGCTTATCTCCCAAGAAATGATATGAAGGATGATAGGAATTCAGGAACAACAATGCCCCATTAGCCGTTCTGTATTTTGTGCATTGCAAATGACAAAGATAAGATTCCTGCGGTTTACTGTCTTCTGTTTCACATTTCACTTTGCTTTTCGGTACAGTTTACAAGGTACGAAACTAACGTGTGACGCCAATTCGTGAATGCTCGTAGGAATTTATATATTCACTTTGTTGTATTCCAATAAATTCAGCATCTTGATGAGAGACCTTTTCTTCATAATGCACGTATACTTCTCTCGATAAATTGAACGCAGTTTATTACAAGTAGCTTTTAAGGTTGTCTTAGACGCCTATTACCACATATTATTATACACAAATGCAGAATCACGATAGGTTAAGGCCTTGGATTTCACCAGTTAAAAGCATGAAAAGTCGGGAAATATGATTTTGGTGAGTGGAACTCGGAGAGTCATAGAAAGATTGTGATTCCCTTATACATAAACACGCATATATTAAAAATTTCTGTTGAATTGTTGCTGATAAGTACAATAACATCAATAATGAATTAAATCGTCATTTATGGTGAACGGGAAGATTAGAGAAAGGGAGTAGTTCAACCCTTAAAATGTGGAGAAGTCAGGGGTCTTCAAACTGTATTTGATAAGCGTGTAGGAAATCAATCGTTTGTTGTACCATGCCACACTTTTTAAAATGTCATTGTGTCGTGTGACCTCACCTTACCAATTTTCATTTCCCATAACAGCGAGATAACTTTTTTGATGGTAATCTTTCAAGAGCGAATACTTAAATTTCAAGAGCCTGTTTCATCACTGAGATCATGACATTTGTACTTTTAGAACATTTCAACTCGTTCTTTTGAGCACAAATGACCGCATCTCATAGTAATGATCAAACGAAACGCAGTCCTCACTGCTATGCATAATCTATAAATTGCTAATGACTTGCTCTTTTAGCTTGTTCGGTAAGAAGAAAGCATATTCTTAAAGAATATTTTGCTAGAAACTGTAAACGTGTATGAAATTAGGTTTTAGTGGTCGGTCTTGACGTGGTTTTAAGATATTTCTGATGTACCTGGGCGATATGTGTAGGCTGGTAGCATAGGGAGTAGTTTCTGTTAAGTAGCTCATTTGTGGAGATCACGTTATATCTCGTCGACTGTTTTAAGCCCATTTTGTTTGCTGAGTATGTTTGAAGTTCCGATATTACGCGGGTTACAGTCACTGCTACGTCTTGTTCATAGCCTTTGAGATTACATCTTTATCTTGTAAAATCGTCTTCGTAGATACACACACTCAAATTTTACTAGTGTCTGTGGACACAGATTTAGCACCATTGTGAAACTAACCATAATTTTACGCTCGTATAGTTTTAATAGTAATGGAGGAACTAATATTTTTATTTTTGTACTTCATATAAATGAACTTCTGGTAGCTCATGTTGCCGTGTCTTAACTGACTTTATAATGTATTTATTCTAATGGATTTAGTAATTTTTAGTATATTCTTCTCTGTTACGGACTTGATTTCAATTTCAAACTACAATGTATGCTACATGAATAGCCAGTTAGAGGGATTAATCGTTCCTAGCAACGCCTATAGTTCTGGAGTACTTACTAAATGCTACTATCCTAACTGCCTTCGATTTTTTATGGGTATAACATTTGTTTAAGAGTCTCAGTTACAAATCCCCTTCAATATACCTTCCTTCAGAAACACTCCGTCATTGATGAAACACTCCTTTACCGATGAAATGCCCCTTTGTCAATGAAACGACCTCTTGTCGATTAAACGTCTCTTAGACGTAGTTTGCTACACAGTGTTCAAGAACAGGTATGCTGCAGATATGAATTAGTGCGGCTTTTATTCGACAGATACGTGGATAACCGGTTCGGTCGCGTTAAGGAAGTATTGAGAGTCACTAAAGAAATGTGAGTTCAGATTCTCATTTTCGTTTTGAAGCTTTGTAAAAGCGATGTCAGTAAGAATTAGTAACAAAACAAATTTGTTATTTTGAGGTAAGAGTTGCGCTCAGATAGACGCCATAGCAAAATCATAATTTTTCAGTGAACGTGGAAATACGTGAGAGACGTTAGTAAATACTTATACTGTTGGAAGTGAGGATGAGAGAAGCGTTCCCCATGTAAGAAATGTAATTTCACGTTAATGTCTTTCTACACTGACGTATTCAGTTGCAATATCCAAGCATAGAGATTCGAATCACATGCCGTGCTGCATAGCGAAAATGTTTCACTGCTACGTTCATCCGTTTACAATGGCTCAGCTGTTGAGCAATAGCCTCGATTCCGGATTCAAATTCATGTTAGCCACTTTCTTTATTTCATTCATTTCTATATTATAGAAACTATTCTGATTATAAATAGCATGGTAGACAGATTTGAGTTATCTTAAGATGGAGAGCATCTGAATAGAGGCATTTCTAGGTGAAGTCCTGTTTATTTACGGAGGATTCAGTAAGCAATTTGCGTAAATGGTGGTCATGTTTACTTAATATTGCGAGCCTAATGTGATATTTGGGCGATAAAGTGGATGCCTATTTCGTTTTAGGCGCTTACGTAAGGCGATTGTTTCGTATGTCGGCTATTATTACATTACTGATTTCAAACTTGACCTGTAAATTTGCGTCAACTTTAGCTCATGTGACGATTTGTGATGATCTTCTGGAGACTCCAGGTACCACCTATGGCAATACCACCATCTCGTGTAAGCTGCGTGTGTACGTTCAAGTGAATTGAAGCTCACGCATTGCTGCAAAACACAAATCCCATTTAACTGACTCGTCGCATCAGTTCCTAGGCGAGACTTGTTTAGCTGTCGACTGGTTTGCATAAACTGCCATTGGAATCCAGTCATTTGTAGTATGTTCACAGACAATAGTTTTGTGTTAAGGTATAATCAAGGCATCTAAAGAGATTTATCAAGTAGACAGATAATCAGTGATCCTGTTGTTAAGTGAAGGCTTTATGCGACCATATGTACGACCGCGACAAATTGTGGGCTTTTCCGTAGCTGCAATTCAACATCAGATAACAGTGATTCAAGGGCAGAGCTCCTCTACTGGTCTTTTCTATTTAGTAAACCAGATTAAATAGCAGGAGTAGGATACGTTGCCTTCATTTTGCATTACAATTTCATCACAGTATTGCCCATTTCCAGGCCCAGGCGGCGAATCAATTGTTTGTGAAAAGAGGCTGTCAGTGGTTAAACTGTAAACCTGGAAGCCTTCACAGTTTGTGACGTCAAATGTATGTCCGTAAGCCGCTTTCTTCACTTACCATTCGATTCCCTACTCCACTGCAACGATTACAGATATTAGATTACGATATCTGGCGTTATGTGTGATGAATAGCTCTGGTATTTAGGGGGTATTTGGGGGGTATGAGGGCTGCACATCCAATTGCCCGACCTGATGTCGGAACATTTCTATGGCTTACATTGAAGTCTGATAATAGTTCGGTTGGTGTATGAAAGTAACAGAATGAGATTTTAATCCTCGTATGTATGATTATGATCTGAAACGAAGCAGCCAGGTTCTGTAACGTTATTTATCGCGAAAAGGGAGTATGCTAAGTTGATCACCAGCTATTTCCTTGTTGTACAAGGTCAATTGTAACAACGTGCGTTATGTGAGTAATGTTCGTTACCAGATCTTGTTTAGATGGGAAAATAGAGTTCTACATGTTTTTGTTGTAATAGTGGTAGCTTTCATACCTTCTTCGGTATACGTGATTTGACAAGATTCATAGGGTGTGTTGATGGCATTGTTATTGGGTGGAGGTTGCATTGGCGGAGAATTGCATGTAGAGCATGATAATAGTGTTCGCAGGAGTGGAAAACTTGTAATACCTTATCAGCACACGGCCATAAATTGCAAATATCGTCATATGGAATGGTGTAGTTTATATTTAAACGATTTTTTGTTATTGCTAATGACTTACAGAACTGGATGGACATATGTCATCATGAATGACGGTAGAGGCTGTCAATTACACGATAAGGAGCCACTTAGCACGAATCAGTAATTGGTCTATTGTGACACCCGTGAAGTCTGTTGTCAGCCTCACTTAGTGCCCGAAGACCAAGCCCTCGCCCCCCGTTGGAATCTCTATATGGCTTACCACCGCTTCTGTACAGCCTTTTTTCGAGTGGGAATGTAAGGATAAACAAAAGTTGGATAATGTTGTAAAATCGCCCTCTTTACGCCCTTTTTATGACATAGGCACTCGGTCATGATGTCAGAACGATCCATTGAACAAGCATTGACGTGAGAATTTAACAGAATTGATGCAGAAAAATGTTGTTGCGGTAGCGTTTTTACTTCAGTACCGTCCTGTTACCCTCAAGATATGAATATGAAACAATAAAGAACCATACATTAATTGTGGGAATAAGAAAGACAATTTTTCTTTCTTCGTCCAGTTCATTCAGAGGAGATTTTAGTGGACGATGGCTTTTATTTTCCAATATGCAAACTAGATGTTTTAGGAGAAATTGTTAAATTTGCCTCGTCAACAATTTGAGACAAAATGCACGGGACGGTAGAATTGGGATAAGGCTGATTGTCTGCTTAAAAATGTGTTCGAGAATAGTGCTTAAACGAAGACCGACAGTTCAGGAGCATCCTGATGGAGACCTTTCATCCATGGAGTTGTTGCCCGTGCCCAATCTTTGGTTAGGAATATCCCATTAAAACGTGGTTAACAGGCCTCACGTTACTTGACAGGACCATGACTATTTAATTCTATCTGTTACTAAGCTGATTTTCGGTTATTTTGGACGATAGCTAAGTTTATCATGAAATGACCCTTGATGCCTTCCTGGTTATTTGCGCTTATTCGCCGCTGTAGTGTAGTGCGTGATGTTTCCAAAGTTCCCACTTGCAGGATCAGTTCCATACCGAAGCTCAACCCTTACTTTGCAACCCTAACTAAGAATTCAAACCTCAATATAGAAGTGATATGTACAATTGATTCCTCCCAAATTGACGTTTGGGTAAGCCGGAGACCCCATTCATTCAACATTTATGCCCTTTACCTGCCGTCTGTTGATAACGCACCCATCATTTCACGCCTTTAAAACCGCGAAAATGTCTCGGGATTCCGTGAGAGTCGGAACTCTTGTATTGAATTTCTTAACCTTCAACTTCATGTAATGTAATTGTCTAGCACTCAGGAAACACTTCCATTACGTCATAGTGTTAAAACAGCTTCTTGAATCCTATATTGCATCATCTATGACTTATGTATTTAGTATCGACAGCTTTTCACAATCTTGTAGCTGATCTTATTTAGTGTTTACATACTTAAATAGACACATCGCATTCTCTCTTTTTTTCGGGGTACATTGTATTTGATAACAAAAATCTCATTACCTTTATATAGAAAGTTTTTAAGGGGACATGGTATCTTGTTTATTTTTGGATCGTGGCGAAAAAGGTTTCGCTGTTTTTATTCACTAACTGACAATATCTGATGGTGTAATTTCACGTTTTAATTCTATTATCAGCATCGAAGAGAAAACATAGGGAATATATTTGATGATGTCGTTTCTTCTGTGGCCATTCTTCGATTGTAGATTTCAGTGAGAGAAGGACGAATTCGGGTTCAAATAGAATCTCTGTCTGCAAAATACGTTTAAGCGTTGGTGAAATGTTTGGAAAACCGTAAGGTTGTCCTAACAAGATAGGCATGCGAGTAAACGTGGTAGCAAAGCTTACGAAATGGTGATCGTTTATTTCCATTAACTGATGCTGTAAGCAATCAATCAGAAGAATGGAACCTATATTTAGTAGCCCAACCGATTTAGTGGTATCAGAGATGTTTGCTTTACTTACAGGTGATTAGGTAGGTCTAGGCGATGGTCCGGATTTCATCTGCAATGAAGTCGTTTTGTGATGGTGTATTTATGACTTGCTCTCATGTCTGACAGTGTATATCTATATCTCTTTCTTGCTTGGAGGGGTGCATTCTCTATTCTATTTTTGATAGTACATACTCACCAGAGCAGTATATCCCCGGCGTCCGTATCTGCATCTACCCAATATATCCAAAGCATCTGCATTTGCCCAATATAACCAAAGCATCCGCATCCGTATTTGCCCAGCATATCCCCAGCATCCGCATTTGCCCAGTATATCTCCAGCATCCGTATTTGCCCAGTATGTCCCTAGCACCCGCATTTGCCCGATGTATCCCCAGCATCCGCATTTGCCCAGTATATCCCCACCATCTGCATTTGCCCAGTATATCCCCACCATCTGCATTTGCCCAGTATATCCCCACCATCTGCATTTGCCCAGTATATCCCAAGCATCCGCATTTGCCCAGTATATCCCCACTATCTGCATTTGCCCAGTATATCCCCAGCATCCGCATTTGCGATAGCACAACAGCAAATTCTTGTTTGTTCTGGTATAGCTGACTTCGTTTCGTTCGCGATAGCTCATTCACACAGAAGACTTCATTGTAGTAGTACCACTAATCTCTAGAAATGACTGGATCGAGCTTTCACCTGTTTCCAAAAGCGAAAAAGTGTAGTCACGAGTACTGGCCCCCATTAGTTAAATAGCGCAGGAAGGTCCCCCATGTTACGTTTCATTGTTTATAAGCTTTGTTTCATCGGTACTGAAATGGAGTCCAGCGACTGACCTAACTTTTAGACGGAAGATGCTCGGTCCAGTGTTTTCAGAGATCCGGGGATAGTGCATCTGCACTAGTCTTGCTTGCGATATCTTATGCGCCCATAGCCTCGCCTGACTGTACATCCGCACTGGAAAATCTGTGGCCACAGGGCATCCACAAACCATAGTCCTCGTCGAGATGGTGTATTCATACTAGTCTTGTTTGTTATGTTCCAGACAATGTTGATACTACACCTGTACATGTTTCGTTTCGTTGTGTATTGGAAGGGGATCCAATATCTTACAAAACATTTGGTTAGAAGGGAGCTTACTGACGCGATGCGTCATAAAAGGTGACCAGAAACCGACTCAAGGACAGCCTTATTAATTTTTATATTTTTTCTATTAGTGAATAACGACATGTCAATGCTGAAAGCCACACAAGGATGATGATTGGTGCCTCGTATAATTGTGAACAATTTCGTACTTAAAATTGATTATTAAATGTATAGGGAATATCGTTGAAAGGACGCTCAATTTCTCGGAGTCCTTAGTTTTTACGTTTCGGGAAGGTTTAGCTGTTTACAGACCACTAGGTAGTTTTTTCCAAGGTTACAGCCATTTCAGGCCTTATCGTAAGCCGTAGAGGGAATTTTCTCGTTGGAGCTAAACCATTGTAGAGAACATGCACTCTCTCAGGTTTGATTACTAGGGCAAATGCATCGCAACAACTGCACGTTTGGTTTATTTAAGACACCAGAGCTCGCGGTACGCACCAAAGGACGAGATTTACGCAGCATGGACTCTTTACTTATGTCTATTCTTATTCACGTCGTGGAGTAACCGCTTTAGGGTCAATTAACTTGACCATCTGGTGAAATCACCGGATCATAAAACTAGAAAGAACTACCAAGAATTTTGATGAATAAATGGTAATATTTTCTAAATCACCAGTAATATGACCTTCATTTTTTTATTTACAACTCACAATAATTGCTGTTGTAAAATTGAAGGGCGCTAAGACTCCGGAACAAGCACAGTGACAGACACTAGTATAAGACAGATTAGGTGATGGAAAATCGCACTACAAAGGAGCTTGATATCTCTTTTTCACCGTGAAGTGTTATCATTGTCTTTGGCAGATCTGATACGGAGGCAGCATTATATGCAAGTACACAGAAAGACATAACTCGCTCACATAGCCCCGTGCGTTTTCATAATGGAAGGTGGCATACTACTATATTGCGGGCACTTCGGAACATATAACACTGCCTTTGCCGAAACGACGTTTCTAGGGAAGAATGGGCCTTAGGTCAAGAAACTTAAATATCTTGAGTGAAAGTTCAGTGAAGAAAGCTTTTATTATATTCACACTTAACCCTAGCCATATCTGTAAGCAAAGGGACTTCCAAAAGAAACAGAAACCCCTTTAGGAATATATTTTTTCCACAATTCTGGACTATGAAATATACAAGTTTTTCCTCTCCCCCGTTACAAAACATTGTTAAATTTTGTAAAAGGGCATTTTGGAGACTTGCATGTTAGACCTCCCTGCTGCTAAGCGTAGAGGTCTAGAAAACAAAAAATACCAGGGATGGACACCCCTTTCATGTGGCAAGTGTCTTGCGTGATTTGTTCCTTTTTTAAGGAACTTCTATTTGTACAGAATTGTAGGGCGTGTAGGAAGAGCACTTGACAGGAAAGATAATGTACCCCAGTTATGTTTTTGAAACCTATGTTGATTTTCACTTACTACTCTTTCATTCGTTGATTTACACTGAGGAGGTGGGTTTCGCACAAGAATATGAGTTTAGGTATGTGGTGTAGCACAGGAGGGGGAAAGGAGAATGAGAATTAATCAGTCACAGGCCTTTTGAGACATTTGATTTAGAAAGATGGTCAAATGTATTGATATAGATATGATTGATCGCTCTTTGTAGTACGGTGCTCCGCACTTTATTCCTAAATTCCCTACATCGGAATGCATAAATTTCCCGTAGCTATTAATTTAGCCAAGCCAATTAAAAATATATATAAGAAACAGTCGCATAAAGGAATAAGAACCTTCCAGGTCAGTACTCTTAGGATCCTGATAAAAGAGAAGTTTCATCCTTCTACGACAACAAAGAAAGCTTGTAAACAAATTTCGCATCTTTTCCTCAACTCATCGTTGTGACATAGCTGAGCTAACTCGATCAGTGATTGGATATAGTTCGTCTGCTGTTCAGTACCTCCATTGATGTTCTCAGTTTGATGACCAGTATCTTCGTTGATAAGTTGTTCTTCGTCAGGACTTTCCTCATCAGAGAGCTCTTCATTAACTTCAATTCATTTGATTTTCTCACCCTCACATTTTCAACAACTTTTCAAATACCTTGCTGACATTAGTATTTCCTTGCTCTAATGACTAGTTAATATTATCAATTTCTCCTGTCTGAGCTGAGCTTTCTCTATTCCATTGTGTTTGTCAATTTTACACCATGTGACAATGTAGTGGGTTTTCTTAAGTTATGAAATGTGGAGTGAGTCTAGTGGAAGTTTCTTCATTAGTTTCCGACATGAAAAATTCCTCCATATATAACTAAGCTGGTCAACAAGTTTCAGAAACTTTCCTGAACTTGACACTTTGACAAAGGAGAGCTAATTCGTTAGTATTTCCATTGTTGTTCTTAGTTTGATGGGCAGTACCTTCATCACTAGTTTGTTCTAATTAACTTTAATTAATTTGATTTCCTCGCCCTCACAATAAAAGCATTCATTCCCTCAATCAACTGATGCTAAAGATTCTCCTTCATTCTGCCAATGTACACACTTAGGTGGAGTAATATCTTTCAGCGAATCCCTTGGCTGTTTGGGCTTTTCAATGTCATTAATTCAGATGTCAATATCTTAAATTTTTTTGAAAACTAATAAATGGGAGCAACTAATAAGCTTAGGGTGTCGGAAAAACTGAAAAATTAATATCCCCTTCCCCGTTTATTAGGAACCTAAGAATACCTGAATTCCGTTCAAGGGAAGTAAGCACAATAAGTTCCTCTTCTAATTTTTTTTGTACTACGAAGATTGTTCAATCTTCATTATACATCCTTCTCTTGAACTCTAAACTGATAGCTTGCGCCAAGTAATTCAGTATGATTTGTAAGACGCGGGACTTCAATTGATTCGCGTAAAAATCTATATCAGTGTACCGATGTATGTAGAGACATGGTATAAACGTCTAACAGTAGCACTTGTGTCTAATATTTTAGGAATGGTTTCTGCTCCATGCTGTCCCTACTTTCACATTTATGCCATATTTATTTAACGTCTGTTTATCCACCAAAGCATTTGAAGTCTTGTACACCATTAATGCTATAGAATGAATACCATTAATGCCATAGAATGCATGCCATTTTTCTGGATTGCAATGGTTAGGGGCCTGGCTTCGGAGTGCGTTTGGTAAGAAAGCATCTGCCTTTTCTTGAGGAGTGCCCTACTGTGAGACGTTTCCCTTTTAAAAGATAAGGTTTAAATATTTCACCTGTGATCACGTTTAGCCACGCAAAAGAATATCATACTGTTAGAGACCATAAATGTTGCAAATTGCGATCAATGAAAACGGAAAAACAAAGAATAAACCCTAATCCAATATGAAGTGAGCCACAAAATTCAAGACGTTATTTTGAATAGCCGTGAAATATAAAAAGATAGATCAAAATAAGAATTCTTCCTTTACTTTTGGTTCCTTCCACGGCACCATTCTGAATCAATCACATGATTGTAACCGCTCGCTGAAGTACAAGTAGCTTCAGAAATAGTTGTCTTCTCTACAGTGTAGTTATAGAGGTAGTGTTATGTTCTAAGTGTACTCTATTGTATGCAAAAATAAGTGCCCTGACAACGCTTTGGTTTCCAGAGGATTTAAGAACTGGCATAAAATTGACGAAAAAGCTGATTTACATAGTTTATCGAGTGGTGACACAGATTGCATGGAAATTGCAAACACATAAATTAATCGGTTCGAGCAGGACGTTCTCATTCAGTTGACTTTGAGAGTGGATAGAAAAGGTGATCACTTGTTGAAAACAGTGTCTAAACTACGAGGACAAAGGCAAAATCTTCTGAGCGGGAAAACCAACTTGAAAATTTTCTTGCAAGTCGTCGCGTTCTAAAAAGAAAGCTTTCTAAACACTTATCCAACCTTGTAACACGGAACGCTAAGAATATATAGTGTCTCAGATTCGGAACGAGATCATCAGGATAATTCTGAAGCTGAATCATTAAACCCAATGGGATAATTGAATGTGACATTATGCAGATAAATTTGATTAAAGGAGACAATAAAAGCCATGTTTTTGTCGATACTTGTTGACAAAGTTGAATAATACCATAAGGAACAATAGCCCATATGCGTCTGATTTGTGGATTCACCAAAAAAATTCGTGAGGAATTTTTCGAGTTCGGCAGATGCAAGTTCATCACTGGTGAAGCTAAAAGTCATTTTAGAAATCTTTTCAAAGTGCAGCATTGACATTAAAATCTGCAGATATCATTCTTATAGTTTGTTGGTGGTGCAAAACAAGAAAACTGCACGAAATAGCAAAAACATTTTAGTACTGAAAAGCTTTTTTCGTCTGACACTCCTCAGAGTACAAAATCGTCAGAATTGAGATAGGAAAAATCTATAAAACTTATACCGAACTGCAGCGTATTCCTTCCTATATTTGCCAAGCATCAACTCCTACGAGGACACAGCCACCTCCAGTTTCTAAAACCAAAAACACTACTAAGCAATGTGACTCTGCCATAGGGCAGCACTTGATTGAAAACACAGACTGTTGATTGTATACGGATGACCGCTTTCGCATAATAGGCAGAACTAGGTCGGCTTTTCACCTTACCGTTCTAGAATCCGTCCATATCTAGACAACAAAACCTTTGCTTAGCAGACAAAAAGAATTTGTGTTTTTCATTTGGCTTTTTCGGCTAACCATTTAGTTCCACAGATACTGATTGGCCAGAACAACACCAATCTAACATTCAGACCTCTAATTGGCTACTTTCAAAACACAGTTTGGTATAACTTTTATTTATTTCTTCCTATCTCAATTCTGACTATTTTGTACTCTGAGGAGTGTCAGACGAATACAGCTTTCCAGTACTAAAATGTTTTTGCTATTTCGTAGACCATTCTTACGACGGCGCAAGCAATAAGTCATCTGTGGCGGTTAAAGCTCAAGTTTTTGTTAAAGTGGTGTGTATAAGCATTGTTGTGGACATACACTAAGTCTAGTCACTGCCTGCAAGATTCCCTGTGTGCAGAAAGCGTTAGACATAGTTAAGAAGGTTCTTGGGTAGAAAAGTTGAAGTTGTTAGCTCTACACTCTGGACAGAAAGTGGTATTTATATCTTCCTAACAATTTGGTTGTTAAACCTTGATGGAGTTTACCGGTTAATGTTAGCATACCTCTATATTGCAGAGTCTCTTGAAGTTATTGCTCACAAGCTGCACCTGGACGAAATGGGAATCGAACTCTCGTACAAAAGCCTGAGAGCTATTGGCATCACTAACTACATTTCAGTTTTGCATTGTATGGTAACGATGGTAAGGAAAGTTACGTTTTTGCAAGGGCCTACTGAAAAAAATGCAAGGGCGGGGTCTCGACTTGTAAGACACCGTCGGTCAAACTGAAATTGCACATGATGACATGAAGCACGCCAGAGACACTGAAGGCCTTTTCAAACGATACTACACGGGTATTCATTGAAAATGGCATAGTCCGTAAATGTTACACTTACAATTTTGGACTATGAAATATGCAAGCTTCCCCTCCCCCCGTTCCAAATATGGTTAAGTTTGAAAAAGAGCATTTTGGAGACTTGCATGCCAGCCCTCCCTGCTGCTAAGCAGAGAGCTCTAGAAAGGAAATAATACTAGAAATGGGCACCCCTTTCAAGTGGTAAGTGTCTTGAATTATTTGTTCCACTTTAACGAAATTTAGTACAATTCTAGCTTCTATTTGTCCACGGTTGTAGCATGCGAAGAATAGTCAGTAGGCACGTGCATCTTCCAAACGCCTAACCTGATACACGCCATTCTATTGACTACCGCCGTAATGTGTACCTGCCGTTCCTTGATCACCTAATCAGTGGTATTGATAAGCTTTTCGATAAGCATGGTCAAGCCGGACTGGAAATGGCATGTTCGGTACCATCGGTCATTTCTCGCAAAGACAACATCAATTTCGATGCGAGTTTGAAGATGTACGGTGATGACCTCGGAGCTCAAGATTATATCAACAGGGTATTGAGTGCAGTGAAAAGTGACGGTGGCAACAAGTTACCGGTAAGCCTGACACGATAGCTTCAGCGTTAACATTGTGTGGTGAGTTAATGTGCCCCAATTTGTAACAAATGTCGATTTAAATCACACAGATTTAGTATTAAGGCACATGCTAAGGTCACTAGTTGGAGTAACTTCTGTAGCGCAAAACAACATGGTAAACAACTTAAGAACAATAAATTTAAACATGCATTATAATTATGTAAACAAGCATTAAATTGATTAACTATTATACAAAAGAACACACCCTTAAGGACAATGAACCGGTTTTATGTGTAGTATTTAGGGTAAAAATGTTGCTAGGCAAACACTATTAGGCCATAAAAATAAACAAATAGTGACGTGTGATTGTCGAACTATCATCCTACGCTCTCTTTGCTGGTTTTCTTAAATTTATCATTAGACTAAGAGTTCCAACTGGTCAATCAACTGCAAATAGCGACTGCATATGCTTCTCAACTGCGCTATCAACTCGGGTGCATGACTTGTCAATTGCAAATGTCAATTACTGAAGCTCGTCGATTTACGTCATCCAGTATCCACATGCAATCATACTTACATTTAAGACAACCCAACTGGACTTAGTGGGTCTGTTGGACGAAGCAAATTCGACGAACTAAATTGGTAAATTTTTAGATCGTCTCCATTTCTGAACTGACGATCAAAGTGACAAACTGAAATTTAGGTTGTGTTGTCTGTTTAGATCGACACGGTAAATACCCATAACGTCTTGTAAATATGAAGGATCAGGTAGTGCTATGCGGAGTTTGAACAGATATTTTCGTATGTTAGGGGACAGGCTCATCTGAATGGGTAACCTTTTTGAGCAATCACCTGACATTGACAGACCTTTGGCATCTTTGCACTGAAACCTGGAAATTTAGAATCTTTAACATTGTGCTTAAAACACTTCACCTAGCCGTAATCATATGTTTGACACAATTTGATTACTTTGAAAGCAAGGTCAGAAAACGTCAAAGATTCGTTGTGTTTCTTTGCTAAATTCTTATATTACACAAAATTCAAAAGGAATTTTTTTTGTCACGCAATAACTGGGTCACTCACATACAAAAAACTACTGTGTGTAAGAATTTATCAGATTCCTTGATAAAACATGAAAAATAATTCACGCCTCAGGAAATAGGCTTCTGGGTAATAAATTAATACGAGGATAAAATTCAATACGCGGGCATGAAACCCTCCTTTTTAGCATAAAACGCACGTGCCTTGACAATTTCCAGCCACGTCCCTGCATTCCTATTGGTCAACTAGCCTTTTCGACTCCTTTCAACAACTCTTGATCTTCTTAACTGCTGTCCTCTTTATCGTTTCCGTGGTCAAGGTAGGAGACGAACCCAATAACGAGGGCTTCACCATTTGTACAGCTTTAGACCATTTATAGGCTGTACACTAGACCATATATAGGGTGTACACTAGACCATATATAGGGTGTACACTAGGGCAAGAGTTTTCAAACCTTTTCGCACAGCTATCCTATGACCAATCCAATATATGACCTCTTTCTGAAATTGCAAATGAAAATGAATTAATCTGCTGATAAAAACTGTTGTTGAGTTACATATAATACAAAGCAAGCTTAATGTTGAGAAATCATGACACTGTAGTGCTCATGACATCTGACTTTATCCCGTCATTCTTAGAGCAATGACTTGCACCATTGTTCGAGATAATAGAGTTGTACCATGAATAGCATTTCTTAGTTCAATTCAGTTAGTTCAATTCAGTTAGTTCAGTTCAGTTAGTTCAGTTCAGTTAGTTCAGTTCAGTTAGTTCAGTTCAGTTAGTTCAGTTCAGTTAGTTCAGTTCAGTT
>JAAAKL020000443.1:0-42470 GCA_010016065.2 Carybdea cf. marsupialis auct. non (Linnaeus, 1758)
CTAGGAAGAGGCTAACGAAATATGTCTTTAGTTGGCACAAAACCGTTACCTTTCAACACAGAAGAAGGCAACGGTATGTTTTGAAAGCAATATTCGCGCTGGTGTCAGTTTTCAAAGAATTGTCAGCTCTGTCCAGGTTTAATGTTTCAACACCCCGAAATGCTTTCAACAGCGCTCGACATCCTGATTAAAAGTCGTAGCACTCCTCGCAGCTATTTTTGTTGTTTACCTTTTTGCCGCCAAATTTTTTTAGGAACGCTTCAACGCATGTGCATTTGAAAGGCATCCGTTCTCGTGTAGACACACAAAGAACGGAGCCGGCACCGAAACCATGCCATGTAAACGCACTGCATTAAAAGGCAATCGTCTCCATTTAGGAACGGAACTGTTTGGATCCGTTCCTATTTCTCTCGTGTAAACGGGGTCTGAGAGAACTGAAGTGTATCATGCTGGGCTCAGACATTCAAAGTAATTATTGACACTGATGCTGCTGTCATGATGCGGAATAAAGAGTTCTACTGCGGAATCTTCAAGTCAATTGCGCCCATTGTTTCAGCCATAAATTTGTCTTGTATTAAAGCAGCTAATAGTTGTTCCGCCGATGTGGCCGGCATGGGCTCACTTACTCTTTTGATAAGTTCAAGACATTGTTTACCGCGCACATGTAGTTGGAGCCTTGATAATTGATATTGTTTAATTTAGGGTTTTTGAACACCTATAAAGCTGTGAAAGATAGGGTGCTGATATTGTGACATTTAAAAAAGATTTCGTCGTTTCCTTTGAAGAGGGAAACTGCCTCTACTAGTTTTCTGACGTCAAGGTTATTCATCCACTTTACTGTTGCTACCACACCTGCTTATGTTAATTCTTTCTCTACGCCTGGCATTAACTCGATTGAGCCATATTATCACTCTTTTGCTTCAGATAACATGTATGGTAGCCTCTTGCTTTCTACCCCGGACGAGGATGGCGTTGTCAACTTTCAAAGTTGAGATTCTAGGAAAGTATTGTCTAGCATCCACAACTGATCAGATTATCTTGTCAGTTGATCAATGATCTAATCATCGGGTGCCAATCTTGATACCACAATATGTTTTGATATTTCTTCACTTCCAGATTTAGTAGGGTGATACCTTGCTTTTGCGCAAATGCCCAATGATCACACAATGTTAGGAGAGTATCTTCCTCCTTTTCCAGAGTCAAATCTATCTCTTGGTTATAAGAAAAGTTTGTTGATGGCACAGAATAATAAAACTGCACGAAATAGCGAATTCATTTGGCACTTAAAAGCTTTTTTCGTCTGACACTCCTCAGAGTACAATACGTCAGAAAATAACCAAAAAGTGTGCTAGATTTCACGTTTACAAAGTTTTTTATAAAAAAGTAATCGAAATCAAATTTTTTTACCGCTTGTGCCCTTCAGATACACAAATTTTAAAAAAATTCCTTTTAAATAAAAATAGATCAAAAATTCCTATTTTACCTTCACTAGCACCGGGGCGTAGCCTGGGGTGCCTCCATCTCTCGAATAATTATCCATAGTCTAAATATACTATTATTCTATTCAAATCAAAGTGTGTGTCAATTTGTATAAATTAGCAAAGATGTCATTCCCTCCACACTTCATGTTGTCCATTGTGCTATAGCCATGCTCATATACATGAGAAAACATACCACTTATAAATAATAAAACTGTACCAAAATTACAAAAACGTTTTAGTACTGAAAAGCTTTTATCGTCTGACACTCCTCAGAGTACAATTCGTCAGAAAATAACCGAAAAGAGAACGAACGCAATTATTTACCCAAATGTGTTTTACAAGGTAGCCAATCAGAATTCTGGCTGCCAGATTGGTGTTGTTTTGACCAATCAGTGTCTGTGAAGCTGAATGGTTAACTAAAAAGGCCCAATGAGAAGACAAATCCATTTTGTTTACAAAGCAACGGTTTTATTGCTTTGATGTGAATGGATTCTAGAACGGCCAAGTGAAAAGCAGATCTAGCTTTCCCAATAATGCGGACACTTTTCATGATACATTTGCGCCACAGATGCCCTGGATGCTTTTATAAGTTGCTAACGAATCCGAACATTGATAATTAAACAGGGTAAATCTTTCCATAAAATAAATAGAAATGAAGCCAACAACATCGCGTGTGGCAAATATGAATATAAACTGTATAAAGAGAACAATAATAGAATTTTAAAAGACGTGCTTAGGAAAAGACTGAAAATTACGTGTGGTTTTTGTTTCCCAACTGACCCTTTTTCTAGAACATAAAAGTGAACTACTTATTTAATATCGATTTTCCCCGCGATATTTTCCGTTTTAAATGCAAAATCTCTTTCTTTACGGCTAAAGCTGTTTTTAGGAAATTCTGTCATTACTACACAATGAATGTACGAACTGCTCTTTTTATGAACTTCCTACCTTCTTACCTGAGTTCAACTCAACTCATTTACGATCTTTTTGCAAATCAACAACGTAACTACTTTTCTTCAAAATCGGGAAAGCTCTTGTCATACATCGCTTTATACAATACTGCCTACAGTAATGCGGTGGTAAAGTGTGATATCATGATTTTGAAAATGTTTGAATTATGGAAAAGATACTCAATTTTCTTGTTGCCCTTTTAGTAAGAACGTCAATGGCCATAATTGAAAGTGTTCCCTTTCCCAACACTGAGATATCAGTTTTCAAAGTTTTAAATCTCTCTAACAAAACCTAATTATTTGATGCTGGTTCCTAATGTAAGGATCTAAGGATATTTAACAGAGTTTTGACCAGAGATTTATGAAATTTAATCGCCTCTTGTTTAAACACTATAAACCCTCAAGGTTTGGTACTTTAGGAAACAGCCTAACCCAGTGTTGCCTTTAAATATCTGAAGTGGAATCTTACTATTTCCAAAACTTTTTACTTTTGACGTTATCACTTTCCCTCCGCATTTCCTTGTCTTTAAAGACAGAATGATATGTTGATATGTTGTTATTGTTTTGTTCTTTCTTCTCTCGACGCAGTAAGAGCGTCTCAGTCAAATGCAGGATTTTAAATTAAACTAACTCTTCAGGTGGTCATATGCCTCAACTATGCACTCAGTTAGTAAAATGGAGGCAAATATAGTAAGGCGATTCGAGAATGAAAAACGAAGCAATAGGCTGGAAATAAGGACAAGCAAAATCATGACAAGGAGATTGTAAATTTTGTCATTCTCTTATCTCGAGATTTCGTATCGCTACTATCGGAGCTGTTCATTAAAACAGAGTCTTTAGAGTACTCTAAGACTCGTACTCATTAAGCGTAAAAACGCTCCTGATAAAAGCGGGTCGTAAGATAAAATTTGGAAAGATAATGACGTTTTCCGCTTTGCGCTACCGTTCTGTAGTAATCGCATCAAAGCGCTGCTGTCAGCGGAGTTGACCGCGAAGAATCAGGGGATTGATAGACTCAAATAAATGCATGAAGTACGATCTGCGCACCACTGTTGTAGGATGAATGCATAAAGCTGTTCTAAGGAGGTAATTGTGCAAGAATATCAGATTCTGTATGAGATGTCGATGAGTTACTGCGACGCATATTTGAACTTTATACCCTTTGGAGGAATTTGAATTCCATATCACATGAACAGACGCTGAAATACAACCGTTATAAAACGTACATGGAATCCTTGCTTACGATCTTGTTCAAATTACAATAAAGTTATTCGATACTTGCAAAAATGTTCTGTGAATCAATTAAAGCCTCCAGCACGACATATACCTCTAAATAAATATTTGTTTAGTCAAAAAGTGGGGGCCATACTCCCAACTCCCGACCCTAGGTACCTGAATTCTCCCACCTGTGTTACTTCTCTTCCTTGCATATGCACAACATTCCCAGATCCCTTCTCGTTTACACACATGTTCACTCTTTTGCTTCTACTTGCTTGCATCCCTCTCCAGAGTAAATCGCCTTCTTTCCAGAATTTGTTCTACGTCTTCTTTGAAGTCAGCGCAGATCACTTTGTCATCAGCAATCATCATGCTCCACGGAGATTCCTGGCTGACCTCATCAGTTAGCCGGTCCATTAGCATTGCAACCAAGAAAGGGCTCAGAGCCGATTCTTGGTACAGCCCAACCTTTACTTCAAACAATTCAGTCATGCCTACTGCAGACAGCACTGCTGTCTGGCTGTTCTCATACATATCTTGCACTACTTTTACATACTCTTCATTAAAATTTGACCTCCTCATGCAATACCATAATTCCTATCTGGGAACCCTGTCATACGCTTTCTCCAAGTCTATAAATACACACTGCAGCTCTTTCTGTCCCTCTCTGTATTTCTCCATCACTATTCTTAGTGCAAATACCGCATCTGTGATACTCCTTCCGGGCATGAGTTCATATTGTTGTTCACAAATATCTACCATCCTCCTTAGCCTTGCTTCCACCACCCTCTCCCATATCTTCAAGGTATGACTCACCAATTTTTTGCCTCTGTAATATGTACAGCTTTGTGTATCTCCCTTGTTCTTGTAGATGGAGACAAGAATACTTCTCCTCGACTCATCGGGCATGCTTCCCCCTCTCAAGATTCGATTTAACAATCTCGTCAATAATCATACTACCATATCCCCCAAGCTTCTCTATGCCTCTACTGGTATGTCATCCAGTCCAACAGCCTTGCCATTTTTCATCCTCTTCAGTGCCTGTCTCACTTCATCTTCACTAATTCTTTGTACCTGTTCCTCTACTTTTACGGCTATGTCCCTTCTCTCCTCTCTCGAATTTTCCACATTCATCAAGTCTTCAAAGTAATCTTCCCATCTACTTAGAACCTCAGTTTCATCAGTTGGCATATTTCCATTTGCACTTTTTATAACACGCACATGCTGAAGATCTCTGCCTGCTATAGTCCTTTGCCTGGCTATTCTGTGCAAATCTTTCTCTCCTTCCATTGAATTTAGTCTATGATATAATGCCTCACTAGCTTTACTCCTTGTCTTGGCAACTTCTCTCTTTGCTTCTTGACGCATTTCCTTGTATTCGCGTCTACTCTCTAGGTCTCTCTGACTATACCATTTTTTCTTTGCTGAATGTTTTCTTTTTATGTGTTCTTGCACCTGCTCATTCCACCACCAAGTCTCCTTGTCTTCTTTTATCTGTCCAGATGAGACACCTAAGACCCTTTTTCAAACTTCCCTTATTGTTGTTGTTACCCATTTGTCTGGCAATTCGTTTCTCCCTCCTAACGCTCCCCTTACATCCTCCCTAAAATTTTCTGCAGAACTTACAATTTTCAATTTCCACCATCTAGTTCTTTGCTGAGTTCTTGCATTCTTCCTTTTACTTTCCCTTGGAGCCATTTTGCAAACTATCATTCTGTGCTGCTTTGCTACATCGTCTCCTGCTTCTACCTTACAATCCTCAACTTCCTTTAATTTACACCTCCTGCACATTTACATAGTCAGTGTAGCCTTCCCCCACTCTTATATGTTATTTTATGCTCTTCTTTCTTTCTAAAGCATGTTCTTAACACAGTCATCTCCATTCGAATTGCTAAATCCCAGGGCAGAATAGCATCTGCCCTTCTGCGTTTCTACCCTCAATACCATGCATTCACATCACTCTCTTATCCCCCCTATTTTCACCACCAACGTGCTCATTGAAGTCTGCTCCATTTTCTACTCTCTCTTCTCTTGGATACGGTCTACCAAATTATCCATCTCTTCCCAAAACTCATCCTTTTCTTCTAGTCGGCATCCAACCTGTGGGGCATATGCACTTATCACATTCATCATAATTCCCTCAATTTTTATCTCTACACTCATAATTCTATCTGACACTCTCTTTACTATTAATATGTTTGAGACGTATTTTTCTTTCACAATCACTCAAACACCATTTCTCCTACTATTCAACCCATGAAAAAATATTTTGAAACCACTGCCAATGTTCCCGACTTTGCCTCCTTTCCATTTTGTCTCTTGCACGCACATTACATCTACTTCTCGTTTTTCCATCATATCCGCCAGCTCCCTGCCTTTGCCAGTCAAGGTACCAACATTTAAACCACACCTTGATCCCCTTGTGCCTTCTTTTCTCTCGCCTTCTACGAACAAGCACCTCCCCACTCCTTCTATCCTGTTTTGGCTCAACAGGCTCCAAATTTCCATTGGTACCCTGCTGGCCAACAGCACCAATGGCGGTCGTTGTTAACCCGGGACTCGACCGATCTGGTACGTAATTTCTTTCAAAAATCCGCATAGTTTTGATTGGCTGAGATAGTTTTACGCCGGATGCCCTTCCTGACGCGACCCTCCCCATTTATCTGGGCTTGGGACCGGCACTGGAGCTGCACTGGCTTGAATGAACCCACCTTGTCTTACAGAAAAATAGGCTTTTTTAGCAACAACTGTTCTCTACGTGATTGTAGAAAAAACTGACTACTATTAAAAACAACAAAGTTACTACCTGCAGAGGATCTGATTGATGTTTTTCATCATGCTTCATCGTCCAGTGCAAAAGTTACCAGCTTCCAATAAGGTGAAGTAAACTTGTTGAGAGTTTCCTCTATTGATGAACAATGAAAGTCACATCACGAAGTGAAACGTAGCACTTACTAAATATGACTATTCAGTTCCGGGGACTTATCGGTAGATACTCCCCGTTGAATGAGCAGAAAATTTTCATCCTTGATTTCTCCTTGTCCACAGTATTGTAGCGAGTGGTCAGGACATTTTGTGCGGCAGTCTGTTAGGTAGGCCTAAGTGCATCTTCTAATACAGCATGAAACACGTCAATCTTGAAAAATGAAAGAAGAACATCGGCTTTCTTGTCAACCGGACAGTTAATTAGGTGTCAAAATATTTCTTTCTTTTTCAGCCAGACTTTCACGTCCTTCGCACTATCAAATGGATAAGGTCGATTTAAAGCAGTAGCGTGTGTAAAGTCGGCACACGAAGTGACCATTCTCATCACTAATTTGGAGAGGAATCAAACAGAACGTGCGATCGTGTAGACTGTATTCATCAGAGGGTTAACAAATTTCATAAATTGCCCATGATAACAAAGGTCACATTGGGAAATTCGAGAGTGCAAGATAAATAGGTGACTACATCACCCTGGTATTACATTCAATAAAAAGTCACTAAACATTCATCAAGCAGCTAAAGAAATCTAACAAATGACAGTAAGAGTTTCAGTCAGGTAACAACAAAAGACCTATAAAGATAATGTTGACGCTTTTCCACTAAGCAACAGCCCCGTATTAGCAAGAGAGAGACAGAGATTTTTTGAAATGTCTATTGTTTGGATATTGAGCCAATAGAAGTATCTGGACATACAAGAAAAACCAAAGAACAGCATAGACGGTTACGACATACCATCGATTTGATCCACTGATCTTTAATCTATAAGACTCACAATTTACCAACCTGGCCAGCTGATATGATCAAAGAATTGCACTGAATTTGACCTTACCATCTTACACTCAGAACATCAATTAACCAGCCGAAGCAGCATTCAATTTTACCAAATGCACACACGAGAAAAGTCAAGAAACGTTCATCAAGCAGCTAAAGGAACCGATTCAAATCTAACAAATGAAAGTAGGAATTTCAGTTAGCTAACAACAAGAGACCTGCAATTATAGAAGCTTTTATCAGTATCTGGACATACAAGAAAAACCAAAGAATAGCATAGAAGCTCGCGCCATACAATGGATCTTTAATCTATGGGTCTTGTAAATTGGGGAGTCGAAGCAGCATTTCATTTCCTGAAAGTAGCGAGTAGAGAATTGTCATTTAACTATCATGAAACATTTGAAGGATCTGGTGATGAATGAAATTTAAGGACTTAAGTTAGGAACAACGACTACTTTTGAGAAAATGATAGAAATGTTTGGCCAACACGTTGGCATTGAAGCTTCTTGTCAGAATACCAAGCTGCAGTAGGTCAGAGTTGAGTTATATAGGTCTACAAACAAGGATCTTTAGAAAAAGGAACCCTCCGCAATGATAAGAAAAGATATAAAGGGAAGGGGCTTCAAAAAGCATACAAAATACGTGTTATCTTACAGATGTGTTCCTCGCCATTCTTAAGTACTAAAATTTCATGATTCAGCACGATTTCGGGTTTTCACACTATAATGATTGTACTCTCAACTTTATTATATTAGAAAGGCAAATGAGCACTTTTCTGCTCAATATCCAGTGTTTTCGAATCATTATGTAATTTATGGTACATTGTCCCTCGTTAAACATCGAGTTGACATGATAGTATTAAAAATTTATGCTGGCAACTTGTGCGACATATGTTGCTGCTTTACGTGGAGGCCCATGAAATTGTAAATAACAACCCCTGGACATTTAAGCTAATTTTTGAGAAGCACCAGATGAATGCAGTTTTCGGAAGGAACTGAAACTGGAGAATTTTACATAGATAAAAGAAAACATCAGTCTGAGACATCAAATTTGAAAATTAAAACACGAATCAGCTATTCAGACTTTTCTATTCATGAAGGTGGTAGGTTAAAAATTACTGGGGTGTAGCTGCACCCACTGTACAAATTTCATATTTGAGGTAATAAAGCATTAAAGTAATGCTGTAGTATGGTTTTATACAATATGTCAGATGTATACACGTATTTTTCTGTTCTTAATTGTGAGGGATTTTTAATAATAACGATGGTTGAGTATTTTCCATAACTCTCTCAGAGTGGGGGTCCTAATGAATCAGAGGGAGGTACAGTATATAATGACAAGGTTAGATAGGGGGTAAGGATAAAATGGAGAGTTCCTATACATCCTGGAAAAGTGACCTTCCAAATAGTTACCTTACAATGTGGGTCATTATAAAATACTATAAGATGGAGAAAATCAACTATATGACTTTGGCAGAGAAAACAATGTTTACTGCTCCAGTAACAACTCTGCCGTCTATATACCTCTTTAAATATAAACATGCCAAGAAGAGGAAAAGCAGACAAACCCATGGGAAATTTCCTTGTTTCAAGTACTTATGTACTGTTAGCTGAGCACTTTATTCTCATTCTGTGTCCAATTTCTTCTATTAAGCAAACTTTATCAAACTAAATGAAAGCCTCAAATTTTCGTTGATTAACATTATTTTTATTCATGAGTCTAGAATCTGCAGTTGCTAACCAGGTTTATGTGAAACATTAAGGAATGCCGCTATCTTCTTCCAGTCCCCGCCGTCCAGTTCAGAGACGATAATTTAGGAGGCCACGGTAGAAATGTTCATCCACTCCTTACATCACCGAATGCAGCTCTTCAAGATTTAATTGATCAATATGAGCACCCATGGAGAAGACCCTGGCACTTAACCAACCAAAGACACACTGGTACATGTAAAAATTACCACTGGAAAACGTACGATGCGGATGCTAGAAAGGCAGTGGTACGGGTGGAAGTCACAACTAACCAAAGGCCTTTGACAGTGCAGGCATGCCCGGAATTTAATTAAGTTATCTAAAATGAAGTGTACTCGAGCATTATAATAGAGAGAAAGTCGGATCACAATGCACTTGGTCACAAAGTAATTGACCGTTTACTACGCCGTAGAACACAAGAACTATATCAAGTGTGCGATTCTACTCCCATTTTGTGTAACAGTTTTGGGATAGCCTGGCAGACGTAGTTTCAAATAGCCACGAAATAAACGAATTGCCTTGATGAGTCCATGACAGTTTTTATGATAATATATGTCTACACATAGATTTGCCTACCGAAGACCAAAGACTACCACGCAAGATGTTGAAGAACGCTGTTCTCAGGATTGATTTTTGCAGATTTGCCAATTTTTACTCCAGAACTGTTTACTTCATATTTTATTAGAAGAGTCATCTAACATCCATCGTATCCTATCAAAATGTCTTCCAAGGTCATCAGAAAGTAAATGAATTTTGTGCGAGAGTTTGCAAGTAAGGACATTAAGGAAGTTTGACAGAATGGCGAGAAACCTTGATTACTACATCAAAGATACATATTCATAGCAATGTTATCATTCTTTGGGAGCTTATTGAAGGAACATGTCATTCTGCTGTTATGTAATATCCATATGTGGAGTTTTGAAGGCTGGAATGAGAAATAGTTAACTGCTGCCTTTGCAAGTTATATATAAAATGTACTTACAGGTGAATTATACTAATAGCAACAAATCACTCTTTAGCAAGGTATCTTTAACATTTGCAATGGAATCTTTGTCGTATTGTTCAGCTTCGCCGTCGTCTCCCAGTTCATTATACTAATTATAATAGCTCTTACCAAAATTTAATCTATGAACATCAATGTGTACAATACAGCAAAAGATAGATCAATGACAGCAGTAGTATCATTAACAAGGTCGCTGTACCGATATGGGGAAAATTCGAATGCATGAATATTACCTCACGCCATGAGGGGTCGAAAAATTACACACAGTGCATACGGTAACTATTTAGACTGTGACGAAAAACAAACTTTGAAAGACAGAGGTGACTTAATACGTTTCGGAGAGAAGAGAAATGTTTCAAAAATACGATTCTCATCTATCCCATTTTATTGCTACAAAGTACCCGTCAAAGCCTGTACACAATTGGTAAATTAGTCCCGAGAAATCTCGCTCACTCTAAACGTCAGCCTTTCTATACAATTGTAGTTGCACCTAGAGAAAATCTTGATGATTTTTGGTCAAGACATACTGCATTTTGGGGGTTACTTCACTCTTGTATGCCCACGGCCGCAAAAGTAATTGACATCTTACACGTCACCTTGTCATGTTTCCATTACCAAGTGACTCAGGAGCTTTGGCTATTGTCGTACATGGCGGAAAGCTAACCGAATGTACTAGGTTCTGCATCCTATAGTATTTGGATAAAGTAAAATTCATTGCTTCAGTTTACACTAATTTAGAATTCATTTAGTTGAGATATCAATGTCATATCAAGGATAAAGGCGAAGGTGAGTGATTTCAATTCCCTGATTTCAAGGTATCAACAGGAACTTAGGAATTTACCTTGGAAAAAATACTGGAGAAATAAAGAAGTATGTCTCCACCGGGATTTGAACCCTTGACCCACACATTCGTAAAGTGTGCTCTACCGCTAATAACCTTCTCCAATTCTCTAGTCACCACGTTAGCTTCTAATACTAAACCGGAAGACATCGACATCAAGCTCTACGCCAATTGTGAGTTTACCGTAGAAAGACTGCCATGCGGCTTGTCATGCTGTCCACCGCCCATTGAAAGTTACGAGGTGTTTTCAACAGCGGGGATTTGAGATCATAAGTTTGAAAATAATTTAATCCCACTTTGACGGTTAGAATCCCGTTGGTGGTATACGTTTCTGTTTCTTATGTGTCTTTTCAAAATTATCATTTCAAATCCTCTCTTCTGAAAACCGCTGAATTTACTTTCGCAAATGCCTCATAATCGTTCCATGTCGCGACATCGTCCTCCCACAACACGATACTTACTATTTCTAAGAAGTCTTTTTAAAATTCGATAGACGTAAAGGGGCTTTCAGATATAAAACCTTTTATGCCAAGAAATTGCAGGTCGGACACTACTTTAACGGAAGACCAAAATTCTATTCGTTATTGAGGCTCGGAAAATCCTCGTACTCTTTGACATCAAATCAAATCACAGAGAGATCACGAGAAAATCATTCTAGCTAAATCATCAAAGAGAGCACCTGTTTCACATAGTAATATAGTAGTACTGTGCATTCTTGTTTTACGCATATTATGAAGATGACTTTTGTTGATGCTGACTATATCCTTTTCATATGGTTGTGCTTTTGCTAAATCTCAGCCTCTGTATGCTTATACGCTTTTCGAGTAGTGATCACGAGGGTAAACCAAGTCGATGAAGAAGGTATGGAAAAAGGCGCGAACGTAGGCTAAACATGTCTTTCTTGCTGAACGAAAAGGCGCGAATCCCATCGCATCGTCTGAACACCTATGTGACTAATCTTGAGATTGGTCGAAATATTGATCTGACCGTGTAAACAGTCCTTTAGCCTGATACTGACGGTATTGTCACCAACAGCCTGGGTAGTGTGATCATTAACTTCAGACGTGACAGTACTAGCGATTCGAAAGTCCATGTGACAGAAATTGCTAATAAAGATACGGCAATCGTACAAACCAATCCTCTGAATGTGATTTTTCGACTTTTCTCACGAACAATTGATGATGTTAAAGCAAGGTTCCTATTTCTTGCGATGGATAGGTTTGAATCACAAGGTCGACTATTTGGAGGAGAAGTTTGAAAGTGAAAATGTGCAAAATTCTGCTTCTGTCTGAGATAAAGTTATAGTTCCTCTCCCCCCTAATGGCTGGCCTTTTGTGTTTTGTGGTTTTGCTAATGTCCATCACGTGGTGCCAGGCACGGGCCAGCAGAAAGTCTCCGGTGTGAGGGGAAAGGGGGCTTATGCAACAAATTATGAGAAATGGATCGTACATTTATAACGTCGATCTATTGTAATGAGTGTTACATTACTGCCATCATACATTAGCATTTATTATTATCATCAAATAAAAGAAGCCATTTACGTCTTGACGGTGGAATGTTTGAATGAGCTGATTGTGTCAACGTCATAAGTTTATGGTCCCTACTACGTACATCCCAGTGAATGGACGAAAATGCAAAGAGCGGCAGTTCAGACCGGGGAACGTTTGATGAGGTATTTAGGCAACAATTGATTACAACTTTGTTCTCTTCCACCATAACAAGGGGTCGGTATTCTATTTCACCTTTCCCGCATCATAACCATGAGTAACAGCAGTGAAACACCAGCTTCGAGTAAACTGTTGGCCTAAACTGTTCCGACAATCAGCTGAGATTGGCTTTCTTAAATGTATTTATCATATATATCTTTACTCTATTATGTATATGTCACCAGAGCAAGGAATAGCTTTTGCCTACAAATAGCCACCATATCATCACCAAGGCGGTAGTCAAAGCCATTCGAGCTTCTTGTATAATAATATCCTTCAGAAGACTCACGAGTTCTGCAAACATCCTCTTACAACTATCATATGATGCCAGATATACTCTTCAGTTCATAGATCAAACCTACACCTTACCTCTTTTAGGCAAAATAAAACTATTGCATGTTAAACAGTTCATTCAATATATCATAATGATATCTACGAAAGGTATTTATGCACCAATAAGTGCACAGTTCATGATTTTATAATTCATATGGCAGAGTCATATAAAGATGAATTGTAATATCAAGTGAATGCAGCAGATTTTACAAGAGACAGCTTTTGAAGTGTCCTACTTTTATGTAGGAACAATTATAAAACTTCAAACAGTGGCAAAAGATGTTTATTGAAGTTTTATGCTAGGTGTTAAAATACACTCCGGAGTCTTGCAGTGGGACACTTTATCACCATACATATTTGAGATAATGCTGAACTATGTCCTTAGGCAGGCTATTGATGGGAGAGGAGAAGAGCATGGTTTCCAACTAGCTAGAAGACAGATCAGGCGGAAAGGCCGTGCGGTTGTAACTGACCTGAATTTTGCAGACGACATTGCCATACTGTCAGAGTTTATCATCCAAGCTCAGGACCTACTGAGCAGATTAGAATCATCTGCAGGTCACAGAATGAACGCCAAGAAAAGAAAAGGCATGGCCTTCAACCAGCCAGAAGAAATACAAATCATGACTAATGACGGGTCCTAACTGGAGGTAGTGCAAGATTTTAGATATCTAGGCTCCTGGATAAGTAGCACAGAGGCTGACATCAAGACTCGTAAAGCGGCTGCCTGGAAGGCATGCAATAAGCTGACAAAAATCTGGAAATCTGACCTATCCAGAGAGTTAAAAGTGGGCCTGCTAAGCTCCATTGTGGAATCTGTGATGCTCTATGGATGTGAAACGTGGAACCTAACCAAACAGCTCTGTAGACAACTCGATGGCTGCTATACCAGGATGCTCAGAACAGCACTAGGCATCTGGAATCAATTCCTCAGCAATGAACATCTTTACGGTAACCTTCAAAAAATCTCCGATAAGATCGGGAGAAGAAGACTGAAGTTTGCTGGATGAGCTAGTATCCAAACTGATACTCTGGACCCCAAGTAAGGTCAGCGGAAACGGGGCAGACCAGCACTTACCTACATCGACTCACTTAAAAAGGACACAGGTCTTGATGTCGCAAAACTGGAGGCTACTATGGCTGACAGAGTAGTATGGCGTGCCATCAGCGCTCGAACAGACAGATGATCTTTCGCCATAAGTAAGTAAGTAAGTCAATGTATTCGTGGGGTACCTCTATCTTAGTACTTGAGCCCTCATCATTGAAGATTGGGGGGCTACTTCCGAAACTGGATGGGCTATTATCTTGTTGAGGGACAAAGCTCTTAGTTTCTTTCATTAAAACGATGTTGACGTCTCCTTGATTGTATGCATGTCCGACTCGGATGTTCGTGATCGAGGTGAAGGTGTTTGGCCATCCCCAAAGTCTTTCGTGAAAACTAGAAATTGTTTGCCAGTCATAGAAGCGCAGTCACGTCGTCTTTTCTGAATGAACCCGAAACGGAATAGGGAGGAAATCTCCCGTATTGGTTGAATCCGGAATATACCCACTATATAGGGAATGCTTTAAAGAAATCTTCATTCACGTGTTACAAGTTAGTTCCGATTCCTCTGATTTAGATAGTTTAAGGTTAAATGTGATGGTAGATTCAATATCACTAGCCTTCTCTTTTCAACGTTATCAAAGTAAGGGCCCTACGCTTTCTCAAAGTGTGTAATGTCCCTACAAACCTGACAATTTGAAGGTAAATGCCCCTGCCCGGCCCACAGCTACGAGCCTGCCCAACTTGGTGAACGAGAAATTCTCTTATCTTTTGGTGTACGCCTATATTTACAGTTAGGTGTCAACCAAGAAATTTCAGAGTAACCCAGAAACAGGGCCCTGGAATAAAGTAATAAATTCAACGTAACAAAACCGCAAACCGTCAAATGCGACCCACAAGACACGTCATCATGGACGAGGGTTGCTCAACACTCTAATCTTGGAAGACTGGAACTAAGTTTCCAACGACGCCACCAACACGCAAAGCTGTTCAAGGACGTTAATGCGCTAAATCAAGCCCAAACTCCCTTCAGTATGAGCCTTCTTCCATACATGTTTTGCACATGGACTTAAAAATAGCCCAAGTATGTTTTGCAGTACAACAATGAAATTGGCGATTTCCAATGCTGTGGAGGCAGATGTCGGCATAATGAAGGAAACTGCAGATATTCGGAGGAGTTGGTTTTTGTAGCATATTTTTTATGGTTTACATTCGTATACACAAATATCAGGAAGACACAATCAGTGTATCTTTAAGATTTCGTGGAGAAATATTCCGTCAAATGCAGTTGGATCCTGACGAGTTGAATGATTTCTTTTGTGCCTAGAGTAACAAGGAGTGATAGTCATTATAGTACCGTTACATTACCGAGTCTTGTATCAAGGGTTACACTTGATTCTTAATGTTGCTGTGAGATTAAATTGGAAACATTTTGATGATCGAAAGAAGTCGCAGGAAATCTTAAGGAATAGCGAATGTTCTAGTTTCAGAGTAGATTCTGTTGAATGATGAGCAACGCTCACCAGAGCAGCATGTGTCGACGTATTGGAACTAGGAAGGTCATGTACATCGTTGGATTGACATCGGCATTCTGGTTCTCTTTAAATGTGTTGTTAATGATTGCTACAAACGAAGCCATTCTTGAGTCATTTTCACAGCTGAATGCAGGATTAGGACACAGCGCCATTCGAGATTCGCACTTCATGTCCAACGTGGGCATCAAACCATTAGAGCCAGCTCGAAGGCACGATTTGCCATGGCTGAATGTCGACTTTTGGAAGCGGAGAATCCGAGGGAAATCATCAGTCGATCTTTTAGATAGAACAGAAAATACACAACGTAGTGATCATATCGTATTAGAAGTGTTCGATGTGAGTGATAAGCGAAATAAAAACCCAGGTCTTGGAGAAGGTGGGGAAGCAGCCTATTTGAAGTTAGAGAGCGATAAAAAGGAAGCCGAAAGACTATTTGCTAATCACTCATTTAATTCGGTCCTGAGTGATAAGATATCTTTTGATCGGGTTTTGAAAGATGTCCGAGGAGACAAGTAAGTGTATTTTTTATAGTTATACCTAAAGCCCCTAAATACCCGATCTCAGACATGGTTGAGTTACATGATTGATATTTGACTATTCAATGACCGATCAGATGAATCCTCAATAAGAGAAGTCGCTCTTGTGGTAAGGGGATACAGTTTTAATTGTGTTTTAGTCAGGTAGCATCGCTGAATTTCGAGGGCAACAATCTACTTGTTGGTTATTTCAACCTTAGCCTCGATTGCCGTGATCTATTATGTGTAAATGATGCTACACAAGATTATTGCTGGCTTGCTGCAACGCACGATTGTTGACTAAATTGGTGAATTTCCCCACCCACCCCTACACACGTATCTTTGAGCAAAAGTACCTATCACTATCGGTTCTGCAACATTTACATTAACTTAGATACGTATGTAATGTTACATATAATGTAACATCATAACATACATTATCTTACATGATATAGGAAAGTGCGGTAGTGCTTTGGAGGTTTATCCTGCTATTTAACTTAAGTATCGATGTGATGCAGCCATGTATAAAATGTTTACTTCCGGAAATCTTTGGTTCCACATAAATACGCAAGATAAGCTTCTACCACATCATGTCTATCAACATTGGGTTATGAAGAAGGATGTGTTGCTTTCAATTTTTACATAAATTCGGTTGCTACAGTGTTACACAAAGGGGGAGGGTGATGTTTACAATGGCGCGTAAGCATTCCTTGGCAATGCTGTTACACTATCAATAAGAAGATTTATAATGTCAGCTCTATTGTAGCATCAAGTTTAAAGAGATAGGTAAGAAAAGTGAAAATGTCACCACTATGGTAGCATTATAGTATGAAGTAGGAACGGATACTTGAGTACTATAAATGTTGCAGATTTGATTTTGATAGTAATTTTTGTCAAAAAATGCGTATATATGATATTCGTAGGGGGTTGGGAGTATATTACCACACCAGCACTCTCAACGCGATGGGGTTGAACACAGTACATGAAAATGATCTTTTGCATCTTTTGCGTGAAAGGTTAGGTGGCCGTTTGATGTTGTTCTTGTGGTTTTATCGTTTTCGATACCGAAGACTAAAGGTCACTGCCGCTCCTGCGATTTCTCTTGATGGACTCTTTCACAAAGGGTTGTCAACAAACAACAACAGTATTTTCTGCTCTGAAGTCATCCTAAAAGCGATCATATCTTTGCTTGTGACAATTTCGTACGTCCACATCTAAGGAGACTTAACTTGACAGCAAGTTTAGGTTTACAGCGGAGTATTGTGATAGCTGGTGGCAAGGATAAGTTTGTGGTGTCGATTGTTACGTTACAGTAATGTGTTAGAGGCCTGGATCCCCGGGATGGCCATGCCACGAGATCAAGTAGAAATCTGTTGTGGAGATGTAGTAGTATAATGTAATTTTGCGGTAACGTTCATATCGTTGACAACATTGCTGTATGGCATGGGGAGAAAATATCTAACGATTTGGCCTTGCTTAAATAACATTCAGCATTTATACTGCGAGATACAAGTTTCAATATAATGTAATAGAGAATATAAGTTCTGTTATTTGTCAGGCTCTCAAATATCTCCGCTTACTGATGCTAATTTCAAGATGCCCATGAGGTTAAGAATCAAGTAATATCTCCGGTGTAATACCAGTAACTCGTTACGTAAGTTTTACTAATACAATGTTCCTGAGACATTTATTAATCGAAAGCCTGTCAAAAATTACACTTTCAACGAAAGTTCAAAACCTCACTTTAAATATAAAAGGTTTTATCGTTAAAGATTCCCCTTTTTGTCTATTTTAACTGATATTGTTTACTTATTGTTTACCTCTTGTTTACTCCTTCATTGTTTTCTGTCTGTCCTGTTGTAGTCAGTAGTTGATTTAACCTTCCCAAAGGGGAAACAAAGAAAATATGCATGACACATACACACATAATTCACTTTTTATGGATTAGTTTTTGTTGCATTTTGATTAGTTTTGAGTAACAAGTGTGACAGCTCAAGGACTACCCAATAAACAATCACCAACTTGCTTCATAACATAGATCAAATGTTTATAAAGACAGATTTCAAAATGTAAAGCCATGTAAAATCTGAAACGTAATTAACTCAAAAATTATAGGAACATGGTCTGGAGAGTTACATTCAGATACCTTAAAGAAGAATAGGTTGAGACATAGATCCATAAACATTAAAATGGAAGATTGATAAGTCAGGCCTAACCTAATACCACTCATTTGACACAATCTAACTAAGACTGAAAAATGGGTGTAAGGGAGTCTTATTGGACCTCAAGTGACACCCAACCCTTTTCCTCTATACAATTGTGAAGAGTTCAAATCCACAAGGAGAAAATTGTTTATCAAATTAGAAGTAGAATAAAAAGGGTTGCAACTTTAATACAGATCTATTCAGGTTTCTACGTTCTAGGCTGTCTGCTTGGTGCATTTTTACGTGCCAATTGGTATGTGACAATGAACTGCACAATATATGCACTAATAATACAGATGCTCAAATATCTGCTCTCTTCTTCTTCTTCTTCTTCCTCTTATGATGATGATGATGATGATGATGATGATGATGATGATGATGATGATGATGATGCAGTTTCAGCACAGTACACACCTCATTGCAGGGGCCAAGTGTCCTTTTACACGGGACTTGATTGGAGCATTCAGTACTTTAAGGCTGGGTGACTTTCCTGTCATCTGCAATGGCCCTTCTAGGATTTGAACCGTGACCCTTGTATACTAAAAGCATCCAGTAGACCATGGCAACTCCCAAGTAGGATAAAAATTTGGTGACCAACAACGGCCATGCTGGGTGCATGTGAGTTTATTTACCACACTGTTGACTAGTTTTCAAATCTTTTTGAGACAATGCATACTCAAGATACTATAAAGACAATCTGTCAAAAAACCACAAACAAAGCTATCAACCCTTTATTGACCCCCAAAGACCTAACACTATACATACTTGAGTCTTAAATTATGGCTGTATTAGAAACCAGGATGATTTAATTTAATGCCACACTTCTCATTCTGCATGTTAACACAGTTATGACTTGATGTGCCTCTCAAATTTCATCATTACATACGATTCACTCACTGATTCTAAGGCATTGCTAAAGTGGCATGTTTCCCATGGAGCACATTACAAGAAACATAGCAAAGAAATCTAGTGTAGGTGCTTATTTTAATGTTATAACAGAAATCACTCAACATTGTTTTATTTCGATGGAATCCGTTGAGGTAATTTCATTATGCTTCATAGGCTCCAAAGGATCCGTGGCTACCCTGACAACAAACACACAAATTGGTTTGTTTATATGTTTTTAACTTAAATTTTTGCCTAGCCCTGATTTGCATACTCACTTCAGAAATGGTGACACTGAAGGTTTGATACCCACACATTTTTATTTTTATTTATGTCAGAGGCTTTGGAAAATGACTGTAAGGTTTGCTTTTGGATCTGCTAATTACTTTGGAGAAAACTGATGATGAGTGATACCAAAATACACTCAATTGGTTCAAGACTATTGCAGTGTTTGAATTGCACAAGTTTTTTTGTAGGAACCATTTAGAGTTTCTGCTCCTTCCAAATCTACAATTAGAACCTATCAGAATTCTTGGCTTAAAAATCTCCTTGTACTTATATGCAGTTTACTAGTATACAAGTTGTTGTAAATGAGTGCTGAAATGTCCTCTGTAAATGGATAGAACAAGGATTATGAGGAAGGAACACACTGGCTGTGGTAAATTATGAAATCAGCTGGCAGAAACTGACCATGAACTATAGACTATACATGGTCAGTGTAATACAATCAATTTTAAACATTTAACAAAAGGGATTTATGTAACAAGTGTTTATTTTGTACTTATGCAGTAGTTGTGCTTTCTGCTTTGTAGATATGATTTTAGGAAAACCAATATTTATTGCTTTTTTAAGTTTCCCATCTCTTCTTATCTACAAGAGCTTGAAATTGCTTGTTAGACTTCACACTTACATTAAACTTGTGCTTGTTTATTTGGGATCTTTTTTATTTGCAATTAATCATAAATTACTGTGTTGATGTTCTGATACTTTAAAAGGCATGAAACCATATTGTGTAGGTGTAGTATTAAAAGGTATAATAGGATAGCTTTATCATTTCTTCTTATTCACTTGTGAAGGTGGTGTAAAACAGTCCATTAAAGCTAGAAAGTTGTGGTTAGGCAATATATCAAATAGACTGCTTTGACTGTATTGAGCATTATTGTTTTTGACTTACTTAAATATTCTTACCTTTTTAGATGCAAAGCCAAGCATTTAAAATACCCCTACAATTTACCATCAGCTAGTGTTGTCATATGCTTCCATAATGAGGCATTTTCAGTTTTACTACGGACTGTCCATAGTGTTTTAAATCGAACACCTCCGCGGCTTTTAAAGGATATAATACTAGTTGATGATTCAAGTATCTATGGTAAGTGTCATACCAAAATTATGGATTTATAACCTCGCTTTTTATTGGGTGCTGCCATTTTTAGTTTTTGTTAGGGTAGCTGTTTAGAATATTTGATTGTGTACTCATTATCTTGCCATTGCTAGGCTGGCTATGGTGGATGCATGCAATTGAGGTTAGCTGACACCATTAAGCAGCATGTTTCTTCTGGTATTTGCCAAGTATCAGCTACTACAAGGAAACAACTACCTCAGGTTTCTAAAACCAAAAGCATTGCTGATGCCATAGTGCAGCATGTACTTGAATACCCCGACTGGGAAATTGTATGCAGTATAATAGGTAAAACTAGGTCTGCTTTTCACTTAGCCATTCAAGAATCCATTTGCATCAAAGGAAGAAGCCAAAAATAATGTGTAGGCAAAAGTAATACATCTTTTCATTGGCCCTTTTTGGTTAACCATTCAGTTTCACAGATACTGATTGGTCTAAACAACACCAATCTGATTGTTAAAGTTCTGATTGGTTACTTTTTCAATTTTAATTCTGACCAATTATATACTGAGAAGTGCCAGACAAAAAGAGCTTTTTAGTACTAAGATCTTACCATTACATGCAGTTTTATTGTTCATGCAAATTTTTCAAAAATGCTGTGGCAAATGTATATAGACTGAGTACACTGCTGTTTGTCTTTAGAAAATGCTTGTTTGGACCTTGTTGATTCCCTTCTGGAACAAATTGTTATCATCGCACAGTCTGTCAAGATTGCACTTAAGGATTTTTTGTCAAACCGCAATCTTGATGAAAAGGGGGAAAATGGTGTCTTGCCCTTCCTGTGCATGATGAGTAAACTGTAAACATATCATTGGCTAACACTCGTCAGAAAGGAGCATCTAGTCCTCTTGCCCCAGGCGTAACCATGGATGTGGTTCTTGTTCTCATGTCATGGAAATTTGACAACTTTGCTGTGGAAGGTGAAATCTGATCCATTCAGAGGTAAACACATTGTAAGTTAAGTAGAAACATTGAAGGCTCTAGAGGAATGATGCTTATAAAGTTGTTAATTCTATTTGACCTTGAGTGTATAGTAGGCTTACAGTGGTACACAGTAACACGGGTATGATTCATCATATTATTATTCTTTGTAGATGCATTTTAAGCTTGTAGTATTGATGTTGTTTCATTGTGTCATATGCATGGGTCACGTTCTATTTGAAACATTTTTTGCATATAACTTGCAGAGTTACATTGCATGGGTCATGTGAGTTTTTTCATTAAGTTCTGCCATTCTTTTGTTAAACTAACAAAAGATATTCCATTGAGAGAATTTTTCTCAATATTATCATCCATTATGAACACTGTTCCTGTACTGAATTCACAGTCTTTTCAGACTCACAATTGGACTAAGCTCAAGATAATACCATTAGGGAGGAGTACCCCCTATTTAAGCCACCTATTTGCTGGTAAAGCACCCATCATGTTGAATGGTGTAAAGAAGCCAAGTTGCATAACATTTGTTGCATGCAACATGTTGATACAACTGATCTTAGAATAGGGCAGATTGTAGAATCTATGAGGGGAGGAAGGGAAGCAAAGAACGTATTAACTATATTTCATAGACATTTTAAGATGGGAATGAGCAAATTTCAGTAGTCCCAATTCTCTCTAACATATATAAATAGAATTTTGTTGTTCCAAATAAATACACAGTTGTGAAGGGTCCTCAGAATGAGCTGTCTTCAACATGTTGATACAAGGCTTCACATGGAATATCACCCATCCCTTCATATTTTGTACTTCAGCATTTTAATATTCCCTGCTATGTCAGTCTCCCTCTACCAGGGACAGGGGCATGTCCCCTATATGTTTTAGCTGAGATGGACTTTATTTACTTAAGAGAGAACATGATCTCATAATTTCAAACATGATCTCATAATTTCTTTGCTTGCCAAAGCAAAATTGCAAAGAAGAATGCTCTTTTGATTTTTGGCACCCACACTTTTAAATTTATTGTGTGGGCCATGAGATTGCTTTGGGTTTGAGGGTTGGGTGCCCTCCCAAGTACTTCTAGATTGAGCAGATATGACTCTATATTACATGATACAATTCCTGATTTATTTTCTAAAATGTAGAGTGTCGTGTTTCTTTGTATGCTGATCAATTATGTATAAAATATGCTTCAACATATTATAGTGTTGTGCGAATCAGAAACACTTTTTTTGAAAAGAAAGAAGTCACACATTAGAATGCTATATGACCTCACAAAGTGAAGGCCTCTAGGGGGTGACTGCTTGTTGTTAGCTAGAATATAGATGATGATATGGCAAAATAAATCATTATTATCGGAAAAAAGCAATGAAAGCAATTAAAAGGGTAGGGTTTAAAGGAAAATTTTATGGCAACACCCCAAAATGCTATCCTTTAAGGCTACCAGAAGCCACCGATGCAAGCACAAGGTTAAAGTGGTGAATAATAGAAGCAAAGCTCAAACATAAAACAAGGTAATGGAAATTATGATAACCATATTGTAAAACATGATTTCTAGGCCATCATGCAAAAGCAGTACCAACTGTGACATTACTAAACATTCCCTTTCCCCTTAATTGGCACAATAGCATGCTCTTGTGGGCATTCATATACGCTACATAAATATCTCTGCCAACAGAGTTGTTAGCCAATGTTTAAGATAGTGGCAGATAGTCAGTTCCTGCTTCTGACTCTAGTAGTGTGACAGAGCTTGAAAACCAACGACCGACGTGGTCCCTTCCACTTTGCTTACTAGACTATAATCAACATCATTAATATATTACTTAAAGCGAGACAAGCAAATTTCTATGTCTTTTTACTATCAAATCACGAACCAACAGAGAATTCTGATGAACCATTTGTTTAATTTCCTTGTTGTGTCTCACATTTTTCAAACTTCAAATGTGTACTCTTAAGAAAATGAACTTGTTTATATCCAATAAAACAAAGATATATTTACATTCTCTAGTGGTAAATGAATCTAGTAATGGTGAAAACGTTGATTGATGAAACAGATATGTGTGCCCCCTATTCATGATCCAATACTGTCTGTGCCAAGGTGTAATATTTGGCTGATTCTTGGCTTGGTTGGTTTTAGGATGCCCCTAGATAACTAGAAGAACTCCAGAAAGTTTTATCATCTTCAAAAACTGACAATTTACTTTCAAACTGGTATCCTTGCTACACACTTTTAATTTTTAAGAGCTGTAAGCAGGGCAGTAAATCCATTCTATGCCAAAGGAAATTTACAATTCTTTAGATTCTTAAAAGTTGATTACTCTGCTGGGGTTTATTTGCATGAATAATTGCACAATTTTTCAAAATAAACCCCTGAAGACTGCAGCTGGTGCAGAAACTTTTGAAATTGGATATGTTCTATATTGTCCCCATCATGCTAGCTATATTCTGAGTAAGGTGGTCTGTAAGTACATCTTAAATGCTATTTGACCATGTTCTAGCTTTCGTTTCAAACTGCGGGTGTGGAACTGGCAGTTTTTTCACATGGTACAGTTATTTCCACTTGTGAGCTTTTGGCCTCACCTCAGATGGTGGGCTCCAGAACACCTATCGTGTTGTGCTTGTACTAAGTAAGGAAACAGTGAGACAGGTTATCATGGTGCAAATACTATTGAAAAAGAAGTAACCTGATGCAAGTTATATAATCAGATCTTAACAGATGGAATTCCTGCAGCTAGATAAATTATCAACCATTATACGCTGGAAGCTCTCTTCTCTGCAAAGGGATACCTCTGTTGATCAGTAGCCCAAATATCTCCTACTTGCCTTAAGCTATAGATACTCTCATCCTGATTGTGCTCTCTGCTGTGGCTTCAATGTTTAATATGTCCCCAAGGTAGCAGAACTGGTCCACCACCTCCAGTGCATCACCTACAACTTGCCTCCCTTCTTCATCATTGTTTTTATCTTGTCTCCCCTGGCAGCCTGGGCATACAAAGTTTCTCTCATCAGTCAGCCTGCTAAGTCCCAAACTTCTTTAGTAGCAACACTTACCGTGTTGAGTGCATAGAATGGAGTTTGCTCTGCCTCTCTTTCTGCGGGTCCCACAAGACTAGCAGACACTCTCCTGTCTTTTTACTGGTTCCTTTCTTGTCACACAACATATACTTCATTCAGACCTTTATGCTCCATGTCTCCTCTCCATCTACTGAACATCTCAAGGACTCCTTCTTCTGTCTCCAGATCATTGGTGTATAAAGTTCCTAGGGCCCTTGTCCTCTACACTCCTTGACAACTTTATTAAGAACAATTCTGAAGAGGAGAGGGCTCAGCGCCCAACCCTGGTGAACCCCTACCATGATGTCAAACTTCTCAGAGGTTCCAGCTGCAGTCCGGACCGCTTCTCTACGATTCCCTGTTGATAGAGTGACCACTCTATCACATCTCTTGGCTGCCTGTCAAAAGCCAGTTACAGGTCTACAAAGATTTGGAAGAGGGTCTTCTTCTTCTGTCTGTACTTCTCCTGCAGTTGTCTCATGATGAAGATGGCATCAATTGTAAAATTGCCGACAACAAAGCCAAACTGCCAGTTGTCAATCTTGGCAATTAACCTGAATGTATTTAGATGCGGAACAACATTCGTATTTTCACTTGATTGTCCTATTTATTTGATCTGCTTTATGTCCCATTTCAGATCATCTCAAGGCCCCTCTAGATGACCACATAGCTACATTATCAAGAAAAGTCAAAGTCATCAGAAACAGGCAGCGGGAAGGTCTGATACGCTCCCGTTTAAGAGGTGCCACTGCATGTAAAGGAGAAGTTATCGTTTTCTTGGATTCTCATTGTGAAACAACGCCAGGATGGATAGAACCATTACTAGCAAGAATAAAGGAGAACAGATCAAATGTTGTTGTGCCAGTTATTGAAGTTCTGAATGCTGATACACTCCAGTACATGGCAGCATCAAATCCTGATCAAAGAGGAGGCTTTGGTTGGGATCTTTTCTACAAATGGAAACCCATACCACCAGAGGAACAGCAGCTGAGAAGAGATGAATCTGACTTTATACGGTAAGTATTGGGTTTCAATGATTGTCATGGCCTTTGCCCAGGTTGTAGAGATTTCCGATCTAGTTCCAATCACAGTCAAAGCAATAAAATAGACTTAAATGACAGCAATCTTTCTGAAACAAGGAAAGGCAATTCAGTTTAAAAGAATCTCAGAAGATCCAAGCTTATTTTGGTAGTAAATTGCCCGGGCTGGCATGTTTTTAGCCATGACTCCGACATGGTGATGCAGGCAGTAAAATATCGTGCTCTGGGAGCAGCATGATTGGAATCCTAGCTATCTACTAATTCTATACTCAAAGGCCTCTAGTTTTTAAAAGCAATGAAATACTCCCCCCCCCGGCAATTTTAGCAGTAGTGGAGTAAACGCAAACTTTTGTGATACTTTTCAAGTGTTTACTAAGATGCAACTTTAAGGCTGTTAGCAGTATTTAGGGAGTTAATTAAGTCGCTTGAGAGGAAGTGTAATTTGTGATTAACTACATAAATAGAGCTCTAAATAGAGCAGGCATTAATTTCTAAATGATTAGTTTGTCTTAGCAGGATACTAAAGGTAATTATGTTGAAGATTCCCTATGAGGACAAAGATAAAAGCAAGAAGAAAACGTCAAAGAAATTATGTATCTTAATATATGTGTGTATATATCTCAATAAACATGAAGTGCTTACGTCGCTGGCTCGGATCGAACCCAGGATCTCCAACACCGAAAACGACGACTTAACCACTGCACTAAATTGTGCAATAGTTGAATCGACAATCCGGGAAGTCGATCCCGATTTCATCAACAGCAACCTAATTTTTCCGTTTTTTATATAGATATGCATGATGAATTGGCCTTTTAGTATTAAACTTGCACAATGCAAAGTTTTCATTATTTCGTCAGTTTAAAATATAATGATCCATCGTAGAGTGGGGGTGAAGTGCCTTGACGTCTAGGGGACAAGTGCCGTAGAGGGAACTAAATTTCTCAGCGGGGAATGCTGACCCGTTTTTACAGTATGAATTGATTCACTGAGTATGACTGTTTATTATGAACGCCTTTTTTGCGAAACCTCTGGTTCTCTTCAACCTTTTCAGTTTCTTTTGTATTTGGAATTATTGGTATTCAACTGTACATAAGTATACTTCAAGCCCACAGGATACTGTATTGGTCTATGGGCCCTTTCTTACGCTCGCAGTGCTGAACGTAACCTATTATACGAAATAAAAATAACTGTACTTAGTTTTTTGTTGATCTTTTTATTGATGAGTTTATGCATTGTCGTATTAGTACTCAAGAGATACTCCTATTAGTCAGACGCTCCTGTTTAGGGTTTACGTGATACAAAACGAGTCTCAGTTATTTATCTGAAAGTAATGTCTTTTACTGATAGCATAGAGTATTTCATTTCAGAACCCCGGCAATGGCAGGTGGATTATTTGCCATACATAAACAATATTTCTATGATTACGGATCTTATGATATGGAAATGGATATTTGGGGAGGAGAAAATCTGGAATTGTCTTTTCGAGTAAGTTGGTTTTAGCCTAATGTCAAAGTTAAAGTTTGATTTATAGGCTGGACTTACGCTTCTTCCGTTCAAACGTCATGTCACTCGCAACATTTCTAACTTTCTATTTAGGATAGTAGTAATCTTTTCATCACACCACTTCAACTAGAGTTCGTTTAACAATTAATGTCTGATGCTACTGTGAGACATGTAGTATGATATATCAGTGTGGACGCGTAAATTTCATTTTCTTTGTGGCCACACGAAATAAACTCACTGATGGTAGGTTGGGAATCACTGCACTAAACTATAAGTGGGGACATACTTTCTGTCTAGAGATTGATTCCAAGTCTAGTTTGGTAGCAGCCCTCTTAATTTAAGATCCCCTTTAGTTTTCCATTTAGTTGTTTTTCATTACGTCTGCTAAAAAAGATATGGTGACGTCACTGGATTACCATGTGCTGTTTTTTGCCAGATACATATCATTCAAGAAGATCTGAAGAAGAATTAACTTAACTTATTATTTTGGTCTTCAAAATTCTGTGGTCAACTAATCAGACGATCTAACTTCTGTTTTGTCAATATTTTATATTTAATGTAATTTTTTCAATACATGTAGCTACGTAGTCTCATAGTATGAGCACCGCACACATTACCACAAGTGAAATATTTTATTACTTCCATTGCTCCCGATCGTTAATATTAACTTCCACGCATATGGCTTCCATTTATTACTCCCGTTTGAAGTTTCTCAACCAAACTTACCTTTGTTATGTAATGGCATACAATATATCGAAAGCTTTCAATTGGACGTGGTTCCACTAAGATAGTACAGAATTCGCAACTTATCACTTTCATTTTGCTGCCAGGACTCTACGATTTTAATGTCATTTATTTTTTTATTCATTTGACTTCTACCAGAAGAACACTTTCTCATTCATCTGACATCTTTGCAGGCTGGCCATATTTGGCAAAACGAAGAAGCTGGGTCTTAATCTGCTGAACGAGTTGGCCTATAAATTGCACATCTTTCAGTTGAACAAATGACTATATTTACTATCCATACCAAAAACCCTACACCTCTATTTTGTCGCTCTACCATTGTTGCGAAATTTGTAAAGATATGACATAAACCGCAAAGCCGTACCCCCTGTGCGGCTTCAGCGAATTTCATTGACACTAGGCCTAAACAAAAAGTAACTTTCGATAAAGTACAAACGCATTATTTTTTCTGCGCAGCTATAATATAGTGGTAATAGACCAATATCAAATCTGTCAGTTCCAGCTGGCGTAAGAGCCTTAACTTTCCCTTTCCTTCTCTTATTTCCTTTCCTTATTATGTATTACGTGGTGTTGACATGCTCTCCACACACACTCAGTCTTCGCCACTTCGTGTTGGTAAAAAACGCAAGAGTATTATCGGTAATGAACAGAATAGATATGTTGCATAAAGCTCTACACGAAACAGCCAGTTTGCAGCTTTATTGTGGTTTGCGGGGAACTTTTATCACGCTTGTTATTACTTTCCCAGTGTAATCTGTCAGTCGAAAACAGTGAGCACCAAATGTTCTTATTCCCAGGCTTTTAGCTTCGGATAAGCTTTGGCTCAGCAGTTGTATCGAAATCATTCAATGCAGTGAAGGAAGTAACTTTTAATCTTGTAGTGCAGCCATCTGATAATAATTGTACGATGACATGAAAGTGTGGGTGTCATTATGCGTATGGATTGGGTTGTCTTCGTTGATTTTGATTTTTTAAAGTCCTTGTAGTCATACATTGTATACAGGCATGAAGAGACAATTTGTCATTATCTTCCTTTCAGAGATCTATGAAAAATGAGTGGTTGTGAGGTTTTGACAATCTTAATCAAGTTAAAATCAAGTAATTTAATCAATTTAATCAATAGAAAAGCTAGCGAAAACGAGGCAAACTGTTGTTCTCTATTCCCCCCTTTTTTTTCTTCAAAACATAAAGATTTCTCGAAAAACAAGGTTTTATAAATTTGCGGTTTTTCGTCGACCACCGTCAATGGCAAAATACACTTAATAGCCCAGATGAAGTAACCAAATTTGATAAGTTATCCGATAGGCAAATAGAAAAATCCTTTTATTCTCAACAGAAAAGGAGTGAAACACCACCAGATGAATTAATAGACTATTGCTCATTTATTTGTCTAGGTATTGACGAACTTCTTATCGCCATACTTCTGCAGAATTCTGTTTTACTTAAAATGGCTTTATTTTGTTTGATTTATCGGCTTCACTGCTCTGAAGTGATGCTCATTGGTCGTTTTTTTAATCGAGAACCCATTTTGAAATGCAGACGTTTTCACAACACATAGTAATTTTGACGTCAATCATTGCCACATTTTACAACAGCTTGTGCCTTACAGATTTCCGTGGACATCTTCCAAAATGTTGTTATATCTTGAATGTTCATATTTATTTTAATATCACCTTATGTATTATTACTTCAACAATCAATGTTTTAGGTATGGATGTGTGGTGGAAGGATCGATATTGTCCCGTGTTCAAGAGTTGGGCACATTTTTAGGAAATACACTAGTCCGTACAAGTTCCCTGATGGTGTTGAAAGAACGCTTGCCAAAAATTTAAATCGCCTAGCAGAAGTCTGGATGGATGAATATAAGGAACTCTACTATCAGAAACGCCCCCATGCAAGGTACCATGTTGAAATGGATTCTATTTTTCTTATCCGATTATGGTGTCAGACCGTATTACACAACACCACCTGTTTACACTAGTTAAGTTCATTTCAGTCTTCTACTCTTAATACTCTGTCAGCAATTTATGGAGTAACTTTACCTAACAGTTCCACGTAGGACACTTTCCCCCCGTAAATGTTACGTCATCTTTCACCATAATGAATCTACAAGTTTTTCAAAAAGAGCCCCAGTGATCAGTTTTTTGGCGAAGCGATGCCGTGCTTTGAATTAGATGTTGCAGAGCACACATACTAGATGAAGATTGCCTGCGGACGCTAATAACTGGCCATAATCTTACAAGTAAGCAGATGTCGGAAAGCACAAGGTGTACGTTGAACGGCATATTATGAAGCACATGGTTGAAAATTGTTTGAGCAATATTGCCAGCCTTGGAACGTTTTCCAATAGAAATGTAAAGGGGCTCCTTTACAACGAAGCGGTAGGCTATATGATAAGACGTCGATTTTAAAACGAATAGCTAACTGGATGCCAGGGTGTGTCAAGGATTCTATTTCAGTTTAAATTTATCAATATGTTATTGCAAATTATCACCATTAGCGGACAATTTCATCTTTTGCTGTTTATGGATGACTTTTTTGACCACTTGAACTCTGGTATGACAAGGGATTCCATGGCTATTGCATCTGGAGAGATTGTCCATCGGTTGATCTAGAGGCATCCTGGGAAAGCAGCAAATTAAGGGTTAAACGCAGAACATGAAATATTGTTCACGTATCCATCAGGTCAATATTACTTTATGGTCTGTCGGATGATTAGCATCTCCAGGGTAATGAACAAAACGGATTGCAACATTTATTGATAATGTTAATATTGCAATTTAAATAATGCAGTGATAAAAAAGTTATGAAAATAAAGGCTAACCAGACGCTATGTCATACACAGCAACACGGAAAGGATTCCTTATGTGACACGGTTACAATCGGGGAAATCATTTGGAATACTTTAATGTCAACACTCATGTTTTCAACTTGTATTAGCAAAATTTAATTTGTTTTCGTAGCTGCGTAAAATGTAAAGAAATTTGATAACGGAAAGTAATTTAAGGTTCTTCGTCAAGCTGCCATTCACTGTAGATATGTATCCTGCGCGAATACAAGATTCTTCAATGGTGGCTACGAGACAAAGCCTACAATGGCTGAGGTAGTTCTCGCTAGGCCAAGGCCATATCAACTTAGTTGATGTCGAGTTCATAGGTCATGGAATAAATTTGATGCTCACTTTGAATCACGCAACAAGAAACGAGATACAACATGATGGCCTATCTAAACCAATGTGCGCAGTTGCATAGTTTAAGCTCTTTAACATACGACATTGAAACGCATTAGCAATTGAAGTATTTAGAACCTACTGCTGACACCTTCACTAAGAAGACAACTTCTTTTCGCAAGAGGGGTTGTGTATAAGGGTGCTTGATCATCTTAAGGCAGTGTTTTTGTTGAAAATGTTAAGGAGCTCTGGTTTAGACAGGTGTGTTTTTTTTCAACAGGGGAATGTTTCATGGCGACATTAGTAAACGTGTGGAATTACGAAAGAAGCTTCGATGTAAATCATTTAAATGGTATCTTGACAACGTTTATCCAGATGCGCAGCTGCCAGATCTATATCCACCTGCAAAGGGAGAGGTGAGTTTATACTTGTTCTTTCACATTTTCGTCGAAAGACTTATGATCCTTCGTATGTTTATAGTGGATGGTCGTCGACTCGTAGAGGAGCGCATCCTCTCGGTTTCGGATCCTTTTTTTAGTCCGCACAGCCTCATCACCGATAATACATAGGTGCAAGGGCCAGGTTAGTTGATTACTCGACCATAGAAACAGACAGTACTGGTTAATGTACCGAGAGCAGTTAGAAACTGGCGTAGCATCATATACATATGTGTAACAACATGGATTGATGACCTTAAAGTCTCCCCTACCATCGGGTGACAGGAACTTATATATCAGGGCAGATACGAGCGGATTATTTGGTTCCTGATGAACTAAAAAAGTATGATCCACATACCTTAGTGTCAGACATTAAATCACAAGCCGCTTTTCCTTTGTGCAAAATTTGCAAATTAACATCGACAACAATTAATTTATAACTTCACATTCCCAATACGTTAAAACATTTTCCAATGTGCACCTTTTAGCTCACATTACTTTCCCGCAAAGATGTTTGTTATAATCGTCGTATTTTTGTACATTTTTTGAGTGCACCAATTGAAATGCACTTAATTCAAACATATCGATGTAAGAGAAATGCCATATGCTTAAGTTTGAACTCTCCTTGAGATTGGAGACGAAATGTACTCGTTTCCTCAAATAGAGTGATAAAGCAGGGAAATTTTCTTTAACCTTTTATTTACAAAGGGACCTTTTACGATTCGATCCGAGATTGGTAGCCGTAAGTTGTTATGACTTTTAAGGATTTGACAGCTCACATTTATTGAGTTCTTACCTTTCACAGTTCTGTCGCGCTCACTATTTAACTCTAACGAATTTCTTAACTTTATTAACAACTATTTCTTCTTACGTCTTCTTAACGTATGTCACACCCTTTTGTAAGGAGAGCTTTAATTTAACTACTAAAGAGAATAAAAATTTATCACTGGCTTTCGACAGCACATATCCTTACTTTGTCCTGTATTCATGAGGGTAGCTTAAATTAAATTGAGCGTTCTCTTATCCTTGGCTTCGATCAGCCTTCACCTGAAAAGTTTTTATAGTTGATTAGGGTTCGTGCTAAATTGTATTCCTAGGATAAGTTCTGGAATGTACGTTCACTCCTTCCCAAAAACAAGGTAGGAAGACAGTGTTGATGCAAGATAAGGGATATTTCTACATGAGACTGGAACAGTTTTCTTAAAACAATCAAGTGCATTTTGAAGCCTTCGTTAATGTTTATTTTGAAGAGAGATACGGTTTTGGAGTCAATCAGTTGAACTGTGGTGTAAATAAAGGGTTTTGAAGCCCAGCAGTGTAATCTCCTATCTATGTAACGCAGATTCTTCAGTTTGTACGAAGTCAAGAGTCTGGTCGTGAAGAATGGGAAGGTCGCTATCTCCACCAAAATCTATTACGAAGTCATTTTCTCCAACTCTGACTCATTTGACCTCGCTCTCCCGAGGCATTCGACATCGCATGATATCACAAGCGGGAATAAACATAAAATGACTACCATTCACAAACATACACAAAGAGTGAAGGAAGATTATAGTGCTCAACAAAAAGTAAAATACGAGGGCTCACTACTTCCATAATAGCGTCAATCGTTCTAAACATATACCTTTCGGAATAAATCCCTCAGCCTGTGTACAAAGTCCACGCAAGTGCTCAAAAACATACGGTCCTGTTTGCACTCCAAAATATGTGTATATTGTAGGCTGTGAAACATATTTGCAATACCACCTAAATAACCCCAGAGGCTATATAATGTCTCAAAGCCGCCTAAATCTCTGTAATTGAGCCTTCTAAATTCTTCCATTTACAACACCGTACAAGATCGACTATAAATTGAACATCTCTCTTGTCAAATTGGCATCTCCGTGTCAGTTCCTTGTGACTTAAAATATCTGACAGATTTTCACAATTCTTCTATACTTTTTCCGAATTTCGATAGCAACCATGAACGCTATTCTCTCTCCACAGCTTCGCAGTTTGACTTGGATAGAAGAAACGGCGTAAAATTTGGACCTGCTTGGGGACCAAACGAAAATTTAAGCTTGATGTTCTCTCGCGGAGATCATCGCCCGATGTGCTTGAGATGAGAGCTGGATGAACTTAAGCTACCACTATGAATAGCTTTGTTATCGTATTCAGTAACATGTGTATGTGCGTATATTTTGAATATTAGTGACGGATATTACTTTATTGTCTTAACTTTCCAATATAGATACGGAACCCGTCATCTGGATTCTGTTTGGACTCAATGGGAATGAAAGATAACAACAACCGTCTGGGAATTTTCCCGTGTCATGGCCAAGGAGGAAATCAGGTACGGAAGCTTTTTTGATTGGATGGGTTTTTTGAAAATTGTTATAGCTGCACAGTTTTAGGTTCTGTCGAAGGACCCTTTATCTGAACAACATCTAATGCACATGATACAGGCTCTGTTAAGAATTAATGGCTAACAGTTACATTTCTCAATGAGCAGCATATGTACTGAAATAGCTCTTGGCGTTCGGTATTTAAACCAATCTGATAGGAACTTTTGTTGTTTCATCCACAAGGTCGTATGATTAACGCGCGCACTATTTCGTGTCTTAAGCAGAATGATAAACAGCTACCCTCATATTGTATATATACCACCACTTTAAACTGTCTTGTGGAGCTTGAAACATTTGTTTCGAGACAGCTTTTCTATGGACTTTTCTACCATACTTGAACAGGCGCGTTCACAATTCTACCTGAAGGTTTAGCGGCAGTTTACATGAAAATGTTTTAACCGGAGTTTTGCCGCCGGAAAGCTTTTGTCTTTGATTTTCGCTTGTTTTAGTTTTAGTGTTTCCTAGTAGGTCCGTGTAATCAGCCGATTATATTCAAAGTCAACACTTTTTCGATCTTCTTTTTTGTGTTAATAATAACGTTATGGTGTTGACGAGAGTCATTTGAAAAAGGCTTTGCGGCCATTAACAACGAGTTCTCTCTTGTCCCAAAAGTCAAGAATACGTGTAATAGAGACAAAATATGAGTAAGATACACTAGGGGAAAGCAATAGTTGCATTCCTTGGTTACATTAATTTCATTGTGTGAATCCTCGGCAAAGACCAAAGGGCTGATTGAAACGTGGATCCGTGAAGTATGGTAAAATATAAAGTTGTGTTGGATGAAATTGTTGATAAAGCCTAGTCACAATCATAACGTTATGTAAAGGAGATGCATTGTATTGAGAGGGCGCCTATGTCACCATGTGCGAAGGTACTTTAGAGTATGCGTACCCAAGTCGATACTCTTCCTGTTTATCATGCACGAACAAGAAGAGAAGAATCTTAGTAATCAAACGGTAGCTGGGAAGTTCTCTCATTGCTGTTTTTCAACATCGATGTTCCGCCTTTAATTGAGAGATATTTACAGTCTCTTAATACTTGTCAGCGACGGATCACATGGTAGTTGCCAGTACTCACCACAGAATGGCAAGGTCAATGAAGTACGTTTCATGGGTGACATCGAATTACTATTTTTCCAAATTAACATTTTTCTCTTTTGCGTTTATTTCAGTTTTTCTTGTTTTCGAAACGCGGTGAAATAATCTTTGAAGAGGAGAATTGCTTGGACGTGTCAAACCCTAACCCGGGAGCTCAGATCGAGCTGCTTAAGTGTCATGCTTTTGGAGGAAACCAGAAGTGGATACACGACCCAGTATCGGTACGTTTATTGCCAATAGGCGAAGAGGTCTCGATAATTGATGGAAAACATTTTTATAAAGCATTGTTTGTACAACATTACCTTACAGTCATACATGGCGTGTCATGTCGCTTTACTCCAGTTGGCCACTTCAAGTCCACAGTGTGTGTACTCATAACAACCAAATTATATTCCTTGCTATACTGCCAGTCTTAACAAAGGGCTTCCTGTTGGTTAGTTAAACTTCCCAAAACGACTTCCCGATTTCTTTATTCAACTCGTAACTATGATTCGGTATGAATGCTTCTCCTTCCTCTTTTATTTTCTGTACCATTTACAAATACCCCTCTCTAGTTGATACGCGTAGGATGCAGATTCTTGTCAAACACGTTATTTTGTTAGTACTTGCTGTTGCTAGTGGGTCTCAGAACGCGTGTTAAGAGACTTGAAAGCTGCTCGTTGGGTCAGGGACATGAGTCTAGTTTACATGATACGTGTTCATGTAAGGTTAGGTCGTTCCTCCCAGACTTGTACGATCACACGATATTGTTTCAAACTTATGAAGACCCTACAAGTTGTGTTTTGTAGTGAGAATATTTTGTGCAGGTTGTCGAAAGTCTACGTGTGATATACGTCGAAAGGTGATATGGTACACTCCTGTTGCCATCTTGAAAGTCAGTGGTGCCATTGGTATTGTATACATTGTCTGCTTTAAAGGTGGCCAAGCTGATATCTCGTTTGAAAACGTAGTGTAAATTCTCTCTTGCATGGACGTGGCTACAATATTTTGCAGCATTTTTCATTTCAAGACGCGTGAGAAAGGCACTGGGGGATAGGTTAATGGAAAATAGTAGCATAACTTCTACACTGGCATCTATTGTTTTTGGTTTAAGTTTATTGTTCTTGGTTGGCCGCGGTACTAATGATCTTTGGCTATGGATATTATTAACATTTTATTCTCTGAAATGGATTTTTAGGTTCGTTGTTGTTGCCTTAAAATTGTTTTATGTTAAGATTTAGGGTATTAAGAACATAATATGAAGTGCGCCAGACATCTAAAGTACCTGCGTGGATTAGAGACAATTCACTATGTCACGAATGTCTTTCGATTTGAGAGCAAAAGGAATATATCTCTTTATTATTGAAGAGTCTTTAAAGAGATATATTTGACATGTTTCCATTCGATCTGAGATGCAACCAAAATGAGGGGGATGCTTTGTTTCGCATTGCAACAGCTATATATAGAGGGCGACATGGGTTTTCTCATTAAGTTGTTATTTTCCCCATTGCAGGTATGTGTGCCTCTTTACTAGAGGATGAAAAAGGGACCAAATGTCAAAAGTTGAGTAAAAATTGACGGAGCAAATGAAACCAACAACTTTTACGTTCTATCAACTTGTCTTGCTTAGGTATACGGTTTTCTTTGGTCTAGCAGAAGGTTAGTGAGAATGGCGCAGACCTAGAAATATTGTAGATTGAAAAGAAGTGCAACTGCAGCTATGGTATTGCATTTACCGTTGTTTGAGGTGCGTGCTAAAACAACGCTCAATATTTTCCTCTCAAGGACGTACATCTTGCAGTATTTGGCTTCTCTTTGATCTCCACCATTTACTGTCTACGTCGCCTTTCTCTTGTAGGGAACCATCAGACATATGCCTACTCAGAATTGTATTGACCGAGGAAACACGAACAGTGAATACCCAGTCATGAGTCCGTGCGATGGAAAGGAAACACAACAATGGACTTTTGGATTTTATAACAAAACGTCAATGGCCAATGTAGTATAAAGACTTCAAGTAGTTTTTGAATTTGACACGATCATCGGTGGCGCAGCTTACATCTAGTTGGTTGTCAATAGGAAATGGAAGATGGTAAGCATCTATAGATGAAACTACGGTACTGCTGTGCAGGCCGTATACACAGAAGAATGAAGGGTAGTGACAGAGTGTGTGGCATGGGGGAAAGAGAGGGAAGACGATGGATATTTACGTATCCAGTTGTACATACGCATGTAGTGAATATTTGATATCTGTTAACCCGTCAGCTAAAGAACGGTACCCTAAGAAAAAGAAACTGAATGACGCGGAAATGAATAGTACAGACCCTTCTGTAAGACTGTGCTTCCTGCCATAACGAAAGCCAATAAGATATCTTACAGACCGACGATGCTGACGCAAACTAAAATGCAAGTCAAAGTAATGTAAAAGGATGGCTGAATTAGTTGAGTAATAAGATATATAGCGATAAATAAATTATATATGGTTAGTATAGCTTGTACGTAGGTAGGTGAAAACTTAGTTTTCGTGTGGCAATTTGTTTCACAATGCACCTAGATGCTGGTTTTTAGCAAAATATGGTCCCATACATACGTATTCATAAGAAGAGCACTGTGCCACAATCATTGACTGCATTTGTCTCTAAGAGTTATCAGGATACACTCCCCTTATAAGCCAGTCCTGTTTCTTCGTTGCAAGAAAAGCAATTTCCCTCCTTGTTTGTTGTCCTTAATTATCAAATGATTTGGGTGGGGAAAATCGGCATGCGCTTTTGTATGGATTTTAATGGGTATTGTAGTATGCTGTGGCTTGATTTATGCTCAAGAGTGAGTAAATGTTGCTGACGTAACGTAACAGTTCATAACTTGTGTAAGTTAATAATAATTTAATGAAAAGCGATTTATTAAACTTGATAGATATGCATAGGTATAATAGACTTTTAAAGGATAGTAGCAAACAGAGATAAGCAAGACTATTGCCTTGCCGATACAACGGTACAATGGTAGGAATCTTCTATTTTCCAATACGCCTTGTTAAATTCTTGGGTATTCTTACATGTTATATGACTTTCAGCATAAATACACTTATGTTGTGATGCTCGTAGGTGCATTGGGCTATCAACTTAACAACCCCACTAGACGTGAGGAGTGTACTGTGTGTCAACGGCCGTCGAGTACCTTGGCTCAATGGCTATGGAAAAGTGGTTGGTGAAATGAAATATTTTAGCTTGTCATAGGTAGGATGGGAACCTTACGTTTTGAGTAGAAAGCATCGTACCCCTATCCTTTTTAAACTGCATCGGAAAATACTTTTTGCCGCAAAACCAAACAGAACAAGGCCTTTGTAAGAAGAGGGGGGCTTTTTACCCGCTGCAGTCTGTAATTCTTTGTTATTTTTCACCAATCTTGTTTAAAAGGAAGTTCAGATTATAAGAAAGGAGATTAAAGTGAAAAGATATATCATTACGCGAGGAATATTTATTATGAATTCTTGATCGTTGATCAGCGTTACAATTTATGTAAACAGGTGAGAAGTTGATAATCAACTTGAGTTTTCTTTGTTCCAAGAAACAATGGATGGATTTGAAATGTGGATTGAGGTATACTAACTAATAGATCAAATTAAATTAAAATTGTTATATCGATGAAAATTGTGAGCAAAGGAGAATTGAAATTTTGAGTATCAACCGCAATGTTGAAATCGAATACTCCACAACCAAAAGTAATAAATGACGTTTGACATAAATTAGGATAGGATAACCAGAAGGATCGTATTCTATACAAATTAATAACAAAATATCGATTGCAAAAAATGCCAAGTTGATCCATGTTTTTATATTTATATTATAGGCAAAATTTGCCAGTCTTTTCAAACGCAGGGAAACGTTAGGGATTTTGCTGTGGGCAAAAAGACCCTCCCCCCGCCCATCTTGATAGGGTTGAAATAGAATGAAATATTACCATTTTAGCGAGTATCATTTAGTTGTTGTAAATACTATTCTGATTATTGTGCGTTATATAAAGAATCATAAATGAATTAGCTTTACAGTCATTCCAGAATTCTGATGCTGGCCCATAGCAAAAGTGCCGGTGCACGCTAACATTAAAGGGGTATCAGAGAGATTTCGTAGTATTTGAAACGAGTTTAATCTGGCCAGTCTTTTGTATTACACGTAGTTCTGAGGTCATTTTCATATGGTAGGACTATTTTTTTCTCATGAACAGCTATTGGGCGTCAGTGGTCTCAAAGTAGTCTATAACAGCAGGTGTAATGGTCAGTGCTGTTAACCCAGCTAGCATTTGGGTGACTGCAGCTTGCCTTTCAGGTAGAACAGCATTTCTGCTGACATTTTAATAAAGTAGACGAAGTAGGGTGAGCTTTGTCTTTTTAAGTATTCTATCAGTTTTGGCGACTGCAAGTGAGCTTGGCGTGCCCCATTTGCTACCCAGTACATACCGTGGTATAACTCGCAGTAGGACTATTCTATGCCAAGTCATCAAGGTAAATAATTTGTTGTACCTCAAGTCAAACAGACTCCCTAAACTTTGTTTTTGAGATTAATGGTATCTGCTTGCGCGTCGTAGTTGTCATTTTTATACCACTTATTTCTCCAGTTCCACAATCCTTTTAGAATTATAATTTTTAGAAGGGGTTATGTTTCCACGTTGAGTCATTTTATATCAAAAACAAGAGTGAAATAGTATCTTTTTGTGTTGATTTATACGTGCATATATTTGGTTGAAATTCATTATGGTACTAGATGTTCATCTGTCAACCACTACGGATTTGCAACGGTCTTATTAAATAGGTGTTATTATATCTTAAACTCAAAGTCTTAGAAGCAGGAACTTAAATAACGATGATTAAAAACACAAAAAGTAGGTATATGAGCCATAAATATTCGGACCCTTTTGCAGCATTGACGTACCCACTTGCTCCTTATCAATTGATGAGTGCTGCAGGTTAGGTTCCATACTATAAGAGTGTTGTATCTTGAATCAAATCAACCAACAGAATACCAAGTGATTCATTAACGAATTGCTCATCGTCCTTCCTTTCCTTTATTCAAACTGAAAGTTCTCTGAAACGTTGATTGATATCATCAATGCATTCTGCCAGATGTTTGCTTTGCGGTCTTCCATGTATCCTACTTTCTCTATATCAATGGATGAATGGCTTTTCTGTAAGAATACCAACGTACTCTTTTACATTGGGAATGTCAAGTAACAGATCTGTCAAGTGATGTCCATTGTTGGAATGCAGTAGAATTACTACGGTCGTTTTCATTATTGATAAGGCGTGACTTTAAATATCTGCTTAACTGAATGGAATCTTGGGAGTTTCGTATCCTATGTGTCCTACATGCATTCCTTGCGTCTGGTGTCACAAACAGGCATCTCGATCACCTCCTGATATGCCCGATCCGTTTTTTGCAACATATAGCATCAACACACGTCCGCGTGTATGGTGAAAATACAAACAGAATGTGTACCAGGGGCTTGTACAAGAACACACCACTTACGATGCAGTTAGCAGAATTTTCAAAGGTCAAGCATATGATTAGGGTGCTCTTTTTAAAAAGCAGCTGGTAGCCGCGTTAATTCACATTACAGTAACTTCGTTTCTTATGCATGTTCTAACTGGTGCTGACAAAGCCCTCTTTCCAACCATACAAGTAAGGCGACTGTATTGATCGTCCCAGTAATGCTTTTTACAAAATCTCCTACTTCTTTCGTGACACCTATCCATTTCTGATGTCAGGTGCTTTTAAGGCCCTCTGTTCTTTTCTCTGTGGATTAGCTGGTCTAGCCATGTAATTGGCGACTCCAAAGAATTCATTTATCTTTGAAATTCTCCACGAAAGTGGTACCATTGCTATAATTTAGATGTTTTTCTTTGGGGTGAATATCATTAATCGTTGTCTGATTGACAACGTGAGGTTAACGAAGTAAGTTGATGTTTTTTCGTAACGCCTTCACATCTTTTGCACTATTACCGTTATTAAGAGGACACTCTATTTTTACATCTACTGCAATAGCTGTTGTTTATCGCAGATTCAATTCCTTCTGAGCAAGCCTTCCTTCCTTATTTATTATTCATGTGATGCAACCGTATGTACCTTAACAGGCCTGATATCGATGCCCTTCAAGCTGATTCTACGGGATACTCTGTCATTCTTTCATCATGCTGTCATTTACACCTAGGGTCCAATACATCCTTGACATTGAAGTTAGAGTCCTAATGTTTATCATACTTTATTCTACATTTAGGACACAATTTCAGCCAAGAAATTATTTGATGTCATCTACTTGGAATGCTTTTGCGATTGTAAACCTAGTAGGTTTTGGTCTCGGGTATTTTTTCTCGTCGAGTCTTTATTGTATCACGGTATCATTTCTGTAAGGATGCGTACCTTTTAAAGCATACCTTTTGAATCAGATTTAAGATTACATATGACCGCCAAGCAAGTATCTCTTTCTTCTATTTCCTTATCTTAAGCTACCTATTTTATTTCGTATCTATGTCTTGGGTGCCAATCCTGGTGTTGGAAACTACTAGATTACTTAGAAACTACTAGATTCACTGTAACATTGTTTCCTGATGATGCAGTTTTTATAGCCGTTTCTTTGCTATGCTGACTGAAGCTTTCTCTGCCTACTTTGGAATGGTACCTAAAAATCAACTGGTAGCGGAGGTAGCAGTAGCATCCGTTTAGCCGCTGACAAAGGGTAGGGAGCCTACACAGGTGAACTCTATGGTATCCATCACACGAAAATCAAACTAGCACCCCATAGATGTCAGGCGATCAGTTGATAGTGTAAGGTCTAGTCTCCTGTTATTAGTCAAGGTTAAGGAAAATCGTGCATGTGCAATGTGACACCTTCTACTGTAACACGATCTCTAAAGCAAACAGCTTTTTTTTATGCTTCTTGTTATTATTCATTTCTCAAAGATCGTCGATTTAAGCAGCTTCGTTAGATGCAGTTAATGCTAATGTCAATACAGACCCAACCATGCAAGAAGAGTTCCATCCTCTTCCGATAAATTGACAGCATTCTGCAGACTTGAATGAGTGGTTTTTGCTCATTGTAAACAATTAAGTACAGGTAAATCTATGAGTGTATCAATCTCTCTTTCTTTACTCGATTATAGTTACTACTCAAGTTCTTGCTTTTTAAAGCTTTGTAGTAAAAACAGCATTCATTTACGACTGTTACAAACTTCTAGTGTTGAGCTACCGAGATGAAGGTTTGTTAACGGGTTGATTCAGTACCGAGCTGATGCCAGTTTTCGACGTGAAATACAAAACGGCCGAAGTACAATGTGCATGTTTTGATTTAACGTGACTCTACAAGTTATGCAACTAGAGAAATTCATGGTGTAAGTATAGTAACAATTACGCGTGAATAAATGACGTTAATTTGGAGTGGCTACGGGTTGAGGGGGGGGGGGGGGGGGAGGGGTTTTGTTTTAAAAAGGGCCAAGGAAAAGGACCTTAATAAAAAATTGGGTTCAT
>JAAAKL020000444.1:0-42408 GCA_010016065.2 Carybdea cf. marsupialis auct. non (Linnaeus, 1758)
TTGAAATTAAATTCTGTTTGTAACACGTAAACGATAATGTTAAGATAGCAAATGGCGCTATCCTATTTGATATCTAATATATACGTGTCTGGAAGATATAACGGTTTTCCATGCGAGAGGGATATGATTGACATTGATAACGTCTAATCATCCAGCAGATCCTTGGCACTATGCGAAGGGAACGTGTCAGGTCACGATTTTGAAAATGTTTGTATTATGGTAAAAACACTCAATATCGCCTTACTGGTGAGAACGTCAAAATTGAGAGCGATGCCTTTCTCCACACAGAGATATCAGCTTCTAAAGTTTTAAAGCTCTCTAACAAACCTTATTATTTGATGCTGGTTCCTATCGTATCCTATTATTTGATGCTGGTTCCTATAAATAGAGTTTCGGAGATATTTAAAATTCAAACGCCTCTAGTTTAAACAGTATATGCACTACATATCTGGTATTTTGGGAAACAGCCTATTCCCGGGTTGCTTTTAGATATATGGAGTCAAATCGTCCTATTTCCAAAACTTTTGATTTGTGACGTCATCGCTTCGTATCATTGATGGGTTTACCAGCTATAAAGGAAAAACGTTTAAGAACTAACCTTCAAGCAAAGCTCTTTGCAGTAAAATAACCTCATCCATCAGTTTTTGTTTCAGTTCCTGTTTTTGCAGCGTTAAATCTTTTTGTTGCATCAAATGGTCCCTCAGCATACTCATAGACTCAAGCTCAGCATTCTTAAGCTCCAGTTCGTGTACACTGCACAGCAATTTTAATACCTCCCGATGTTCATCACAACTTATTTTCCTTGGTAAACTATCCTCGAGTATGGCTCTTTGTTTCTTAAGCCCAGTCAATTTGGTCTGCAGTTCTAATTTTCGATCATTGATGTCTTTTTCCGTTAGTACAATATGCTGAAGTTCTTCTTTTGCTGCAGTTACATCCGCCGGCTCCCATTCACAGTCAGTTTCGACCAAACTCTCCTTTTCTGTATCCATGTCTTTGTTATGGATATCAACGATGTCTCTGTGCGATGGAGGTGTAATAACGGTGCTGATATTTACGGATTCCCCTTCATTATTTTGTATTCGATTTTCTATTTGTTTACGGGCTACTCGCTTGGCCTTTTCTTGCTCCCATCTATAAAGAGAATACTATGTAAGTCAAGGATACCGTACTTATTTCAATAAAGAAATGTTTCCTAATAACAAAATTGTTGAAAAGTCTAAAAAATGAAAACCAGGGATTCATAGCCACGCTGTATCCATATTCATTACCTTCTTACCATTAAGTATATACGTGTTAATCAAAATTTAATGAAGATCACAGTTTGGATATTTTTTCCTACACTACGTATGTCATCCAGATAAAGATGATCAGCCAAACTTTGACAATGATATTTCGAACAAATTAACAATATGCCCATTCTGAGTTTTAACATCGTTATTTCAACCATTTTCAAAATTTTATAAACTGGCAAATATCAACAAAATTTCTTCAAGACAATTTGTACACCTTAACGGTCACTATTTGCATTTGGAACCGGTCTCAAAGGCAACCGTTTATATATGTGCCTTTGAAGGTTGGATTACCACTGCGCTTTTTTAAAACAACGATGTCCCTGACAAAAACGATTTGTGAAGCCATTACGTTACTACTTTGTACCAAATCTTGTAAAAACATAATGTGGAAAGTCTGGTGAAACTGGAGTCGGTTTATGAATCCTGTAATAGCAAAGTCTTTTTGAAATTCAAAGATAAAAACAAAGATACATAACGCAGATTTTGCTCCGCTTCATTTCCAAAATGTTGCATACATCAAGCCATGATTGATCGAAATAAGATCATATTTAGATACCAGAATCTGGAATAAGTGTCACGTAAATAGTCAACGGAAGTTATATAGAATTTCAATAACATAATTATGAGGAACATGCTCCTTGGTACAGCTTAGGATGAAAAAGAAGCAGATGTTCAAACGACGTTTTACGACACAAGATCGCCTATTTATGATATAGATGAGTAGCACTACCATCCCTGATCAATACAAGACTATTTCCCAAGGTATCATTGTCAACAGTCTTGGAAGTGGAGACATCTCAAGTAAGCGTTGGCCAACTCATGGGAATGGAACCCAGTGGTCTATAGATTTCAAAGAGACGAAAGAGACAATTTACCGCAATCTTTCAGAACCTCGGAAGTGATTTTGCGCGTGCTACTCACTGCAAATACTATAAAATACCGTGCTTACTTGCAAGTATTGTACAAGTTACATCGAGTCAATCTAATTTAAGTTATTTAATATAAAAATACTGTTATCAATTTTAGCCTTAAATTTGGGGAACAGCAATTTAGAATATCCACCTTCCTCACTACTCTGCACTGGCGACGATGTAATCGCGTTATACAGTATACAGTTTATCACAGCTTAATCGCTTGAAAATAACAGAAGAAATAGTAATTGGAAAAATACGTACTACGTGACGTGTTAGGTAATCGAGTAAAAATAGGTACCAGTAGTGACAAACAGCGAAACGCCGAAAACTGCCAAGTAGTAGGGGGGTGTTGGGGGGTGGTGGCTAACTTTAAGGATTAAATTAACTGGGAATTTAAATAAAAGATTTTCAGAAGGGACTTTTACTATTGTATAGTTCGAAGCTGAAGAATCAGATTGGCAAAATTTTTCAAGATCATCTAGCACCGCAAGACTGTCGCAAGTTACGTTTCCAGCTAACTTCAAAAACCGGTGTGACAAGTTTAAAAACGCACTCCTGTCAAACCACATAAAAATATTCCAAACACTCAACCAACTTTATCACTGCATGGCATATTTCCTTTCAAAGAAATTTGACGTCCTCTTGATGTAATCGAGGTGTGAATGCTGAAACTGCAACGCTACAGCGGGTTGTACTCAAAATTGATCCGATCTTCTAAGCTACAGTGGCTTGCAGCACATGTTCAGGTACCTAGGTATCAATCGCTTATGACAAACGGGATAACGTACTACCTAACAGCCTCGTGTGTAGCGCTAATAGTTAGTGTTAGACGCAGTGTAAGATTATAAAATTCGATAGTTTTCTAGTACAGGTCGCACGCTTTTAACATCTTTATATCAGGTGCGGTTCTCATAATCCAGTTATGAGAGTCTGACATGATTATTATTAAGTGAAAGAAAGTGACGTGGATTGATTAGTAGTCGCTTCGGTTTCTTGTACACGACGTATTGATGACACAAGTATACTCCGGAAATTCTTAGTTCTCAAATCGCGAGAAAACCTAGTACTTTTTGGATGTTCAAGTTTGTAAAATTCCTTAACTACCACGGTAGCTTAACTCCGTGAGTTGACTCCATCAGTGATACTGCACTAAATTGTAAAACCATGTTAACAGCTGCAAAGGCTTGAGAGGTAATATTTCAGTATATAATGCAATCGCAAGGTACTATATGCAAATGAAACGCCTAATATTCTAACAGCTACTGCAATCGCTGTACCCACCTTTGTAGTGACTAGCACAGAAATGAAGCTGAACATTTTACATTTGGCATTGCGTTTCAGCTAGTCAGAGTACAGGTCGTAACAAGTCTTGTTACCACATGGTGAGTTGACATTAGACAGTAGTGGATACTACGACAATCTTCTGTAAGCTTTGGCATATTTAAAATTTTGACTTACTTGGGCAATACATCACTTACTACGAAGTGCCGATTGAATCTGACAGACATGATGTTTGTCTCCGTAAATATGGAAACTCATCAGTAAACTTCATTTCGCTCACAAATCAATCAAGTTTCCGTGACGACATACGGAGAGCTTTTGAATACCCTGTCTTCTTCTGACTATTTGCAACAAGTGTAACAAACAAATGTAATACAAAAAGTTATATTTTTGTTCACTTTTAATCAATACCTGCTGATATCATACTGCATTAATATGATATCAAATTGATGAAGAGCAACAGCTTGCGTCATGCGTCAGATCCTTCAGATAACACATGTCTTAAATGGCCAGCGTCAGAAACAACACGTCTAGCTGTTTCGGTAAAATCGAAGGAAAGAAACACAGAAAATGTAATAGTTTCACGTAAACTTACTCGTCTATGACTAGGATGTGTCTCTGGTAGTCCACTGACATGCGCATTGCTGTGTCTTCTAGATCAATGAGTTCCCGTCTACCCAAGTGAATAGAATAAAGATATCCATGTCACTCAAGAGGAAGTAGAAGGTAACGATTACGAAGAGAGGAAAATCAGAAATTAAGACACAATCGATTTGTACAGTAAGTTGATTGAAAATAACAAATTTCTTCATATAAAACACTTGTTCCTCCACAGTGATTAGTAGTGATACTTAACTCTTTTTAATATCAGTTAAGACGGGTTCCAGAAGGCAGAATATTACGCAAACAAAAAACAAGCATAAGAATTCTATTACGATTTCCATTTGGGGATACCATAACGGAGGAAAACCTCTCACCATGAAGAGCACTACTTTGAAAATGATTATCACACAATTCTCCAGGAAGCCTTGAAAGCCGTCTAGTTCCTGTTACTGACAAATTTGTTTATTGGTTTACAGACACACCAGGAAGGAACAAAGACTAGGGCAATATGCTAAAATGTACTCTTAGTTCCTATAAAAACAGTGGTTTAGTTAATTCTACCATTGATTTTCGTATATCCATTGTTGAATGAGGTTTAAGAAACTATTTAATATCCCTAATACAAGTTCCATTGTAAAACGTCAGCATTTCAAATCCAATGATATAATGCTACTGCGTCGTGTGACCTAATGTACATTGCATTTTTAATAGCTGATGGTTCAAGACAGTTGTGAATTTATCAGCAGTCTGACTGATGACAATCTTACCGCAAGTTGGCAGGCTACACAAACAAATCTACTTGAACTGATGGATCAATGTTCTTTCCTCTTTCAAGTATGGATAATGCCGTGTTCAACTTGTTCCACGGTCACACGGCGTCCTCGGTGTATCAATTGATAGGAATACGCTAAAATCGTAAAAACCCTTGCTGCGTATACGTACAAATAAAAGATTGCTACTGGGTACAAGCCGTACACATGTGTACCTACTCCACTACATCCCTGCACATAGCAATTAAAAAGGACGCCCTCACCGCGGAATCTACTCTAGGTGACTTTCTTCAATTACATGCAATTCCTGGCTTACAATGACGATTAGTTGCTGTTATATACTCTTCAAAGGCACTAATGTTAATGCTAGCATGTCATCTTTAAGGAAGAGTTCGTTCGGATATTTCCATTTCGTGACAAAGAGAATAAATCAGATTCACAATTGAACGATATTCAACTTTGCGGGGAGGAGGTATTAAACTATTGCGAATTTTTTAATGAAACCCTTGTTGTGCCAAAGTTCAAAAGTTCAAGCAAAAAATTCCGCCGCGCTTCATATTCTACCTAATGCAAACCCGGCTCTAAAAAGATGTTAAAGCTGTTATTGAGATACTATCCTGCGCTTTGGCAACCTATACGTTACGACAAATATTCCGAAAGTAAAACAGAGACAGGCAATTATCCCAACGATCTGTAATACATTTGGCAGAATTTATATGGTAAGCATTTGGCTGAACGTATTACACAACTTGCGACAAAAAGAGTACGAAAGTTCTACAAGCGTTAGCTTTCCACTTTATAATATTCCACTGTTATTATACTAAACGAGTTCAATTGTTATCACGAAATGCAAATTATTTCTCTCAAGTATAGCTGCGTTGACATCAGTGAATGACACCTGGTGGATGTGAGGGGGTTAAAGCTCCCCAGTTATTTTGTTCAAAATTTTAAAAAGTTTGCCATCCATAAAAAAGCAATTTCGCACAAACCAATATCCGTTAGACAACTTAATAGCGCATCCGATACCCATACACAAATGTGTCCCAGTGTACACCATGATAGTGCGGTTTAAAGGCTGTGCACTCCCCTTTGCAGGGGTTAGGGCGGTGCCCATGTACATAGGACTTGTTGATGTATAGAGCAATTTAAGACCGGATGCCCTTCCTGACGTCACCAATGGCCCTTCCGGGATTTAAACCCTGGTCCTTTTTAACTGAAGACAAGGAACTTATCCACTAGATCACGGAGACTCTAGTGTCAACTATACTTAAGAAAAAGATGCTGTGGGTCCATGGAGGGCATTTTAAAATACCCAGATTACTACGATTCATACCTGATCTCCATTTGCTCTTGAAAGCTTGCTACTAGATCACCTCGAAGCTTGTCCAACTCTTTGCTTTCTTTACAACTACTGCCTGCATTTGAAACTGAAATATACAGATGGAGCATTAAAGATTATTAGCTACTAAGAAAATAAGCTTTTCATCTTACAAAAACTACACTTCGTATTCAAATTGACTTACATATATTTTTATTGATTTATTAAATAATTTACTTAGTTAACTATTAATCATTAATTTAGATGTTTTTTCATGTACTTCTCATCTATATACCTATTTGTGAGTACTCAGGCAGACACGCAAGCAGCCATGAACTACATAGAATAGAACTCAATAAACATGAAGTGCTTACGGCGCTGGCGGGGATCGAACCCAAAATCTCCCACACCGAAAACGGAGACTGCACCATTGCACTAAATAGTGCAATAGTCAAGTCGACAATCCGGGAAGTTATCTATTTGTGTATACATATATATGTACATGTATTTATTTATCGATTTATTTTATTATATTTTTATACGTAATATATAACTTAGCTTCTTAACATAACTCCTTTAGTTGCGTAACGCAAAATCTCGTGTAGAAACTCCATGGACTTACACGTTTAAACGCCTCTTTTATCGTTTTATAGACAAAGGACTTCCATGTGGAAATTTGAGTTCAATATACATTTCCCTTACCAAGTAAACTACACAAGAAAGGAATGGTTTTCAAAAAATTACACGCGATACAAAAAGCAGTATCGCTTCTTATTGTTGTACAAGATCGAGATACCTGAAAAAATGCAGTTAAAGAACATCTACAGAACATAAAAGAACAGTGCGTGCAGCATGTGTTATGAGAAAGATAGGGAGTGGGATAACTCACATAATCAGTATATGCACCAAACGCGCTCAAAATAGGTTCAAGGAGGATATGACTGGATTTGTAAAGCTAATCACTGTGAAGTTCGCAAAAAGAATGCCTCAACGAAAAGTGGAGCGAGTAGAAAAACAGCAAGTATTAAATTTTGTGGAGATTACATGATGAAATAGGGCAGGAGGTGCAGGCAAGAAAGGCAGGTATGACGGTCATTTCTACGGATGAAATGTCCTATACATTAGAGTTTACTGCCCCTGCTGATGACCGTATAGCACTAAATTGGTGTCAACATTATAAACTAACTAACTTCATGTGAACTTCATGTGGTTTTGGAATGTGTGAATGACTGCTACTAGTCGTTGAGGTTTTCTGCAAAATCTTCTGGAGGAGACCGATGAAAAATGATGAGAAGACTTGCTTAGCGAAATGAAATAAAGGCATTAGTACGCACGGCAAGGATTTCTCGAAGGATACTGCATGGGTGTAGATGCTCGGGGGAAGGGGAGACTCGCCCCCTCACTTTCAGGATGAGGGACAACAGCTGCTTTATCTCCCCACTTTTCGGCCAGAAATGTCAAATAGTCTACTATTAATCCTTTTGTCACCCCCCCCCCCTCCCCGCACATATTCATGCAGCTATTTGCGCCCGTGACTCTAAGTAGAATGGCTGCCACTGGTCTGCTATCATCATGGAGCAGACGTATGTTCCAGAACTAATCTATCATAATAGCCAAGCACTGAAACAAGTTCAGTTGCATAACAAGTCCAACCCACAAAATATTATATACGAAAAGGTCTAATTTTTTAACGGTGACACTGAAAATTGGAGGAAGACTATTAAATGTGAAATAAATTACCTTGTCCTGAATTTGGAACAAATTCCCTTTCAGCCATTTTAGTTTTCAATCTTAGGATTTCTTGTCGAAGTTCAGCAATTATACTCTGATATTGTGCTATGTGATAATTAACATTGTAGTGATTCCTTTTTACCTATAGGAAAGAAAAAATAAGTTGGGGTTTACTACAGTACCATTTTATATCTTCCATTAAGTGGAATTACAACTTGTTTAAAACAGAAAGTAATTACCTATGTAGATTGTTTGTAGGCCACTGAAAGTTAACCACTGAAATTAGTCGTCATTTTTTGATACAAAGGTGGTACTCTTCAGATATAAACCCTTCCTTAAAAGTGTTTAATGGTTCGTATGCAAAGAAGATTCAAATTTCACAAATGTGAATAAAATGTTGACAATTTTCTCAGCCTAAGTTTGGCTTCTGTCAGTCCTTAGAATTCCCTCTGAGTCCTTAAAATTCATAGCTGCCAATCCTGATTGGCATAATGCCCTAAACTATACCCATTTCGCAAGGCTAATTCAACGCCATGAATACGATTAAACCACTCTACGCAAAGCTACATGTCACCCCTATCAAAATTAAGATTTATAAGATCCCCATAAAAACTAAGGTTCAAGTGCCTGATATGGTTTGTGCACATCCACTACATCAATCAATTGACGCGTGAAACAGTCCTCTTCGGCCATTTGGCAATTATGAAGCCAGTGGCTCCCTACTTCTCTTTCATGTAAGCCCAACGAATAAGCAATGTCGATTTCCAACCCAACTCGTAGCTATAGACTATGTATAACAATCCCTTTGAGTGATTAAAGCAACTAACTCGGTAACTATCTTACAGTGTCTCTCTTACCCAAGATAGTATGCACGGGAACCTCCACTTTTGGCTTTAATCGCCCAGACTTCACAAAGTACAGTGTAACTACCACGGGGTACCAATGATATTCTATTAGTTAAGCCGAACGAAATTCATCCGAAAGCCACAATAATCTGATGTTGAGCCTCGGTCTCAGTAACTGTGGCGCTCTTTGGCATACGGAAGGCTCTCCCAAATGTTAATAGGACATTGAAAATCTTTGCTATCTTCGCAGTTGATAGAAAGGTACTCGATATCAGTGGTAGGAAAGGACCAGTACACATTCCAGTGTGTAATAGGAACAAAAATTCTGTTGTAAAGCTGTAAATTGATTAAAGTTCGTAGCCATAATTGCCATAGAGTACCTTAAAAACTCTTCAAAAACATTGGATGTATCTAGGACCTAGATACGTCCATCACTATAACTCTACATATATTCTTCATCACTGCACCCACTATGTATCTACAGAGATTTCAACTGACTTCAGCTTTGGTCATTTATGATGCGCATGCTAAATCTCAGTATTTGCCGTGACTGAAGTAATAATATCATTACCTTCATTTTGATATTCTTTGCACGGTCCGCATAATTCAGTGTATTTCGAGACTCTTCAAAGCATAAACTTGCTGGGCTTATATGTGCAATCATCACTGTTTTGCAGTTTCCTCCCAGAGAATCCTTTTGACATAGAATAGAAGTAAGACATGTGTTATCAGACAGCTTCAATTTACGGAATCAACGCAAATTTTGTATCTTTACAAAATATTCTGTAAGGCTACAAAAAACTTTTTCATGTTATGATTCTAAACTTACGGCAACGAATGAGATAAAGTGTAATGTACTTACATTACAGTCTCCCTTTCCCTTTATAAATAACTTTAACGGAACTAGTCGTATCGCGACCAAAAAGAGTTCAACAATGTCGGATTATCTACATAAATTACGGAATGTAAATCATAGTAGAGACAATGTGAAGAACAATAGGTTACGTAGGTGTCAACAAACGACCAACTTTTACTCTCTCGGTCGTAACCCTCGGTGCGGATCCATTTAACTAGAGCATTTTGCACCGATACCTCGTTAATTGAGCTGCTAAACATTAAAGAAGTGCAATGATCTACGCCGCATGACAAATACTCTCCGATTCCATAAATAAAGAGATGTCAAATTTTCACATGCGATATACATACACATAAACACACACACACATAACACATACAAACACACATACACACACACACACACACACACACACACACACACACACGTCGTAACTACTACCATAAATTTATATCAATTACATAATTTCTGCATCTTCATCATTCCTGACACACTGCTACTATAATCGAGTACAGTTAATAGATAAACCCACCTTCAGAAGTCGTGTTAACTTGCTGTCTCGATAATTAACATAGGAATGAGATCCTTTTACGCCCTTTTCGCCTATAAAGAAAGTATTTGTAACAAACATTTGCAATTTCTTTCATAACATCACACTTTTCTTCATTACGTGTAAGTACGTAACAATAATCACAGTCACGATCAGAATATTCTATCAAGAGCGCCAGGAATCCAAAGCACTCGATTACAATATTGATTTCTACATTAGGCTACTAAAGAGTCTCTCATATTGTGCTTATTTCGTATAATGAAATGCCAATTCGACGGGCACACTCCTACTCCCTAAAACTCCACAATGCAATGCCCATTACTCAAGGTATCAATTTAGAGTTGGGAAAGGTGTGACACAAAAATCCCGCTCCTAAGAGCCCATGTTCTGTCATAACCTAACAATTTCGCATTATGAAAATTACTATTTTACTACGAGATCTGATTTTCGATTTTTTTTCTTCGATCAATACAAGGCAGGGTTGCCACTTCAAAGTACTGAGTTACTTTGAAAGGAGTAGAGATAACAAGTAACAGAAAAATAGATGTAATTAAACACAACAAATTAAAGATATCAAAGAAGATGGCGGTTCACATTAGATCTTAAAATGTCAAAATGCTAAAAGAGAGTGGTAATAATAGATTTGACTTTTGTCTCACTCTATGCAAGGTTTACCCGTTAAATGACAAACTATGACACTTAAAAACACGATTAACACGATCAAACATTATTAGGTAGTTATGACAGCCACCTGCTATTTTCACTATTTTTCTGCTTTGTCTCTACTTTCTTTCTACTTCAATATCCGTCTTTTCTACTTCCTCTTTCGTTTTGTTTGGTTCTCTCTTCTTCTGTTTATTACCTTTTATCTGCTATTTTCCATTCGTGTAAACATCAAATGCTCACCGCTATGCTAAGCTATTTAGGAGGGTTCATATACCTTTGAAATGTTATCCAAACTGTTTTACTACCACGTGATGACAACGTCACACAAGATGTTAATGACAGATTAACTGTGAATTATATTGTTAGTGCCGCTATTTATGACCATTTCAATCCAACGGCCTGGTCCATAGAAACCCAGATATTTTTAGAGATGGGGACTCATCGTCCAAAATTTACCTGTCCACTGGAAATACACTAAACGAATACAACACACTTATCTTCAATACAGAGCATGCACGAGCTTCCTTACTTGGAACTAGACCGCGAAAAACAATTTTCTGCCTCTTTGCTGGCTATTAATTTGAAACACAGTCACAACAGAAACCAACTAATTAGTCCTTAGTTCAACCGAATTCTACCTTTGACGCCAAAGTATTTGAAAATATTCAATTTCAACTTCTACAAGAATACAACGAGCGGTTGTTTCTCAAAGTCTCCAGTCTGAAGAGAGTACCTCTCAGTGACCTGTTCTTCTATGGGAAGGGGGAAACCTCCGTATTGGTAAACATCCAAATACGTGTGGGTAGAGCCCTAGTCCTAAACTTTAACACAAAATAACTTACTTAATGCATTGATACAATTCCCAAGAGCTAGCAAAGATCTGTTGATATGTGCTCCTTCTATTAGCCTCTTTCCTCGATTCTGAGTTGAAAAAGAAATTATTGTGAGAATATTGTACAAAAACCACGCTCAGCTAACAGAATTAATAAAAGTTCCATAAAATACTTTTAAAAATCCGGCAATCTGAGATACAACATAGTAAACTAGGTATACTGACTCTGGTATTTAAAGCTGAAGTTATAATTCAGTGCTAGAATGTTCTACTACAGAATGTTCTACTATGATAGTTCTCAACTTCTTTAATCGGTTATACACAACTTACCACCAACCACAAAATGGTTTCAACAATACCCTGTTCGTTAACAAGGGTTTCGATGTGTTGGTGTAATGAAGCAGAGAGAAAGCTTCTTCCTCGTTTTTGGATAAGATAGATGTCAATATTTGGGAGAGAGGGGGCCCCTTCGACTCAGCAAACACGAAAATGGTCATAAATCACGAGGTAACCAAATCCTTCAACTTATCTGAAACCTTTAGTGTTTTTGACGGACTCGCAACATGATACGAAGGTGTGTTTCTGGCACATGCGCAAATTCAAGTGCCAAAAAATTCAAGTTTCTTTTAACTTCTTAATTTGACTAATTTGCCACATTGCCGAAAATGTACCTGACACCAATGCAAATTTCAACACAAAATACACAAACACGGCTTTTCCGATTCAGCAAAATACTGTGTCTACACGCAAGCAATTCTTACGCCTGAGAAAATCATGTTGTTGTGTAAAAGATGATTCATTGACAAAGCTCTCAGGTTTGAATGTTACGTGTGATACATGCTCAGCAGTCCATAAATTTAATGCCGAGAAAACAAGCACAAGGCTAAAAATTAAAGATATTGTTCCGTAGCGTACCTAGTAACGCGACTTAGCCACTGACACATTAATGTCGTTGGTGTTAAATTCAAATTTTAACCTCTCGATGAAAACGACGTTAGTGCAGTTGAGCTGATTAAATCCTCTCCGCAAGACTTTTGAGGCTGCCGACACTTTTGCAGTCTTTTGCTCCTTTTTTATTCGGAGGTTTGACAATGGACACTCACCTCCGAAAACAAGCTTGTGGTTACTGACCTATTGATTGACCCCTTTGAACGCACAGTGCTTTTGTGATTTCCGAGATCACAGGCATTGCCAATCTTACAATTTTAGGTAGTGAAGTAGTATAGAATAAATGTATTGCTCACGTAAATTACGACTGAACGGGGAGTCGAACCTCTGGATTTTATTACTCTTATATTAGTCAGAAACTATAATCATCAGACCACGCTGTCAAAAAAACTCCTTGTATTTACATATACTACCTCTCACCTCCAGAACAATGAATGAAGAATAGCAAAGACCTCCTTAAAACTAACCTGTGTTTGTGATGCTCTCTCTGATCCAGCCAGATCAATCATAAACAACTTTCCCACTGTGAATTCCTCTAAGATATTTCGAACCTTACTACTCTGTCGAACTGTCACCTACATAAAGAACCGAGATTAATGTAAGGGTCGAGTGCATTGAACATTGGGTTCAGACATTTGTAGGAAGGGGCGCAGAAGCGCCTTGATAACTTCTCGTTTTGTGGACAGAATTGACTAAAACTTCTGTTTTAGAACAGTCATGTATTGACGCGCTCTGAAATACTGCAAGTACAGGCCGAAGGGGAGGTTCTACGATATTAAAATAAGGTCCTGGATGATCGGCAGACTTAACGACGTGTCTTGTTTAATGGGGCGCCTAAAAGCCGCTTACTTAGTATATTTGCCTAATTCCAAGTTAAAGTTTTATTTAAAGGGCTTCCACTATGGAATCAGCAAAAAAATTTGAAGTTGAAAACAAATCAAACGAAGAGACTCATCATAGGTGGTAGTTAAAATTATCTAATTGAAAATGTAACAAAACATTATCAGGATACTGAGGCTTTGATGGGGATCGGAGGGGCGCTCACTAAAGAAGGTATCTAATAGCTAGAGAAATTCGCACAAAGTTACGTTATGGTTTATGGACTTCCTTACCACTCACCTGTAATACTGCGTGTGATCTTGACGACGTTTTATTCACAGCAGTAGGCTCACATGTTCTCTGCTTATTGCCCATTGTTAGCATATACATGACCTCTTGTGTTGTTTTTGCTTCCGCTTCGGAAAGACCGGCTACCACCACACCTTTTGAATCCTCTCGTAGGTCTAAATAGCCGGAAGAAGGGCTCAGCAAGTCTCTGATCATCTCGTTATATATCTGAGTGAAGAGAACATAACAAGGGCTATGATGCGATGCAAGTCAAAATTCTACAAGGACGGTGCGCTTCTGGGACGGATGGGAACATGAACTGCCAATAAAATTGAAATAACTTACCCCAATACGAAGAGGCCATGCATCAGGATCCTTTTCGTTACGAATCACCTTGTTTTCGCACACCGAAAAATATTCGTATTTTGAACACGTATTAATTTATGCATTATGTAATGAGTATTTCCAAATATTCTAGTCATTCCATCCTTTCAATACATAAATCACGAAATAGATTTATCCACTTTCTAACGTGCGAAGCATATTTTCATGTGTGCAAAATCCTAAGAGCCTACATAATTGAAAATTAGTGGAGTTGTCCCTTCGTGGGAAATTCTCATTTCGTACGGCAAGATGCTTATACATCACTGCTTGGTTTAACTTTTATGAGAAGGTATAGGTATAAGAGTGAAAAAGGTTGGGTATACAACTTCATCACATCAGGCTACAGTTTTTTCAAATTGCTCTTTTGAATAGATACTTGAGAAAAGTGAAAAGTTCATGCAACCGTAGCTTGCTGCTCTGCCAACTGAGCTATATTGACCGCTGACACCATAGTTCGCTTTTATCTGGTCGCCACATAAGCACCCATCCAACCACCGATGGACATCCAATTCTATGCAATTTGGACATAGACCTAACTACGCCATGTACCCAGACCATGAAAGGATGGCCATCCAGCCCACTAATCTGTCTGAAACACATTGAAAGATACCAAGTGTCGTTTTAAAAAAGAGGACTTGACATTAATAAGTTCAGGAGACACTAAAGAAATGTAAAATGTCACCAACGGGATTCGGAGCCGGGACACACACAATCACGGTGTGAAGTTCTTCTACTGAGCTATGGTGACCGGTGATAACATAGTTCACTTTTATCTAGTCGCCATATTAGCTCCAAACCATTCATTGGTGGGCATCGACTTTGACTTGAACATGACGATGACACTTTATAACCTTCAATGGGTGGGCTGGATGGCACGCCTTCCATATGCATTTATTCATCTCCAATTTTTTCGCATCTCCATTGTTACATACGTCCCCTGATTGTCTCGCCTTCGAGTTAGTATACACCTAAAGTGAACCAAAGTGAATGTAAAGCAACTTGCGATGGAGTGTCACTACTCCGCACGCTTGCATTCCATAGTAGAGTATAACGAAAACGCTTATACGTATATCACAGTATAACACCCCCTTTTTGATATGAATGAAGGCTTTTTAACTATTTCTTTATGAAACCTTGTTTCATGCTCAACTTCTGTCTCAACCTACTCTTCAAAATGACCAGCCTTTTATGTGGTCATTTTGGACTTTAAAATTTCTCAGACCTGTATGTCGCCACCAAACTTTGCTTAATAACTATTCAGTAACTGATTATTGGAAACCAACGTATAAACAACCCGCCTCTCTTGACTACTATAATTGTATGTAAATCTACAGCTATTTTAACATGATAATGTGGGATTGCTTGGTAGTGCATCAATGCATGTCCAATTACTCTGGAAACCGAGGTGTTCAGTAAACAAGCTGACAAACAGACGCTACAACCTTCGTACTTTTGAACTAGATAAAAACACGTTTAACCATAATTTAATAACAAACTATAGCTGCTTAAACACCATTACAAACAGTGGCGAGCTGCATTGTAAATCGTAGATACCGTTAAACAATTGTATGTCAAACGCACTGCTACCAGTCAAGCTTCCAAACGCTCCTTTTTGGATTCTTGTAACCACCATCCAGCCACTAAACCAATCAAATCAATTTTACAGCTCATTTCCATTTCAAAACAAACATGGCGTTTAATGGTCGACGCTACGAAATGACGAGGTCTTAACGATGATGTTTCGCTTGGTATCAAGTAACCATTGATATTCGTTCTGATTCGGACATTGCAAGTTACAGTAGCTTAGAATCAGAATCGCTTGATTTAACTTGAATACATCGGCTACAGTTTTGCACCTGAAATAATATATTCAATGCGGGGCTAGCTGCAATATACAATCTTTGGTCCTTGCGTTGGGATGAACACAATCGATTCATATTTTACAAAATGGCTTTGCTAGAACGTTTCCTACAAAGAAACAGCCGCCTCGGGTTCTTAAGGCAAAAGCACTACTAAGCAATGCGACTCGGCCATAAGGCAGCACTTGCTTGAAAACCCAGACTGTGCAAAATTGTATACGGATGACCGCTTTCGTATAATAGGCAGAGCTAAGTCAGCTTTTCACCTAGCCGTCCTCAAATCCGTCCACATAAAAGCAAAAAACTGTTGCTTGGCAGACAAAACGATTTTGTCTTTAAATTGAGCCTTTTCGGCTAACTATTTACTTCCACAGACACAGATTGGTCAAAACAACACCAATCTAGCAGTCAGACCTCTGATTGGCTACTTTCAAAACACAGTTTGGTATACGTTTTATTGAATTTTTCCTCTCTATCTGACGATTTTGTACTCCGAGGAGTGTCAGACGAAAAAAGCTTTCAGTGCATTAATTTTTTCGCTATTTCGTGCAGTTTTATTGTTTTGTACCACCAACAAATTATTAGAACGCGTTTATTACATTTAGCCACAGCTTACACGAATCAGATCTAAACAGTTCGATCCATAAATCTGCATAAGATTAAAATCAGTCGCTGCAAAGGTCAGTTCAACATAATACGAGCTGCACTAAGTATGGAATATCAAATAAAATAACAATGCCTGTTTATATACTAGTATATAATTATATTGTTACTAATACAATATGAATGGAGATTGCGCAAAAGTTACCAGATGGCGGGGGCAGTTTGATCACACTCATTTTTAAAACAAATCAGTTTGGATCCGCTGTTTCATAAGCGGTACCTAAAGAGCGTGGATTGTAGATCCAAACTAGTTCTGATTTACTAGGTCTAAAGTAAACGCAAGTCCAAGCCGCATCATTAGTGGTTCGATGTGAAGGAAGTAAGAAGAGCAATGAACGGCCGATGGAAAAAGCGTGTCAACAACGTGGTGAGTCCTGGAAGACGGCGGAGATGGACGGATGGATGGATGGATGGATGGATGGTGGCTAGGATCCGTTCCATATGTGCCCGTGATATACATTGATAGACTTCCAGATAACGTAATCTTATCCACATATAAAAGTAACCAAGAATGGGGATCTTTGGTCATATTTTCGGCGCCTACTTATCATACAAGCATGGAATGCAAACACTCTCAAAATCTTCTGCATGGCCTAAAACAAAACCTGAACTTTTGTTTATCAAGGAGAATGATAATTCTACCTCATGTACACCGGTTAAAACAGGGTTCACATTCTACGAATTCTATAAAACTTCCGTTTGACATAGTTAACAATTATCGAACTGGGTGTGTGTTGATTTATGTGCATAAATTAACCAAATGATGTCTTCGTTTTAGACAAACGTAATGCCTTCTCTGTCGTACAGTCATTCTAATCTTTACTCAGTACATGATTTACATCTGCTGAACATGTCCTGTGTTGTTTTTGATGAAAAGTGCAGCGGTACACCACATCATTAGTTCCGTAACCACTTATTTAATATTTCTTATTGACAAGGCTTTTTTCACAAGGGCGGTAAATCTCGGCTTATGCGCATAATTCGAGTTTGCCAATACCATAAAGTAAACTACGTTCCCACTAAATCTATACAAATTGATGGACTGTTGCAAAGTCATAACAGTACAGTATTTAGTTTCTGTGTGGCTGCTGGAAACGTGAGTAAATATTTATCGTCTACAACCATTATATAATAAACACTACTTCGTGGTCAATCGTAATGAAATATCGTTACAAGCGTTCAATCGCTTAATGGACTACCGCAAAATTAAAATCTGATAAGATTTCATCGAATGATGAAACCTAACGCTCTGACCGCAACCACGAATTACTTAACGGAGTGCTCCAATACCAATAAATATATTACCCAATGATTGAAAAATAATAACCGTTTTGAAGTAAATTACACCTGAAAGACAGGTTCACTAGCTACCTACTAAACAAATTGTCCATGCAGCAAATTTCATATGAGCACAAAATTTCTAAGTGTGTTCTAGATTTGGTACTCGATTAAGTAGATAATAAGATAATCGACTGCTTGTATCACATTTTAGCAACAGAATATCTTCTTGTGGAAGACATCGAGTAGTGTTAGGTAACTTGTACGTTACCTCGTCTATTACTGCGGTCTCCCCTGGCAGTAGAAATATATCAACATCAACTTTTCCATGGTGTATGGGAAAGAGTTGAATTAAGAAAGTAACAAATTTTCCTTTTGTTTAATGGATATTCATGAGTTCGAATCCCGTTTCGTGACATTCTTTTCTATTTCTCTAATATCTGTTTAAACTTACTTACTTACGGTCGGCTGGTTCAGACCATAGGTGACAGGATACGCCGAAGACGTGTGGGAGTATGGGAAAATTTGTATAAAAGTAAGTGGTAATCACCAAAAAAATTGGAACTCTCTTCTGTTGGTTCCTTCTAATTACGCCAGCAGCTCTTGTGGGTCAAAGATCATGCTATGAAAAATTGCAATAGTAACAGTATACGTCTTAAGCGAGTCACATTTTTTATTCGGTCACGGACTGAAAATGTTAAGTCGCGGAAAACTGCACTGGGCTTTACCCACAATACGGCAATTTTAATCTGCTCCCTTCGGAGTTCCGACAGGAAGGTATTTCTGCATGGCATAAAATGTTGCTTAAGCTGAATCTCACGCTTAAATTTGCTATGTAAGTGAGGTACAGTCAAATACGAGCGGCAGAACGGTAGCTTTGGGCAAATAAGTCACTTTGTAGAACCCTGCGTAAGTACTCCATCATGTGAAACCTGGGAATCAAGCATTTCCAGTGTCATGGCCTTCCCTGACACACACAGCAAACATATTGTCCAGTAAGTGCTACTGATTATGTCTCCTACAAATACCGTTGATTATTGTTATTAACACTGTCTGCATGCTATCTGACATCAATAGTATCGGTAAAAGTTTCACTTGTTAAGAATTAGGACGAATCATATAATATTGTCATGATAGAGTATGTAGTAACCGTGATTCTTTTGTATGTCTAATTTCCTCTTCTTGTGATTACTAACATTTGTCCTAATACTAACTTCCAATCAAATACTAACACACGATTCTTAACCACTCCCTGATTATTCGCAGCCAATCAAATTGATTTATTGTAATTAAGCGTCCGTTCATTGTCTTGTAAATCGTATATATTAGAAATGTTGTAATGTGTAAAGAGTGGTTGAGGAACTGTGAAAGAGATCACAGTTCCTCCTATAAATAAAAGTCAAGGAAATACTTGGTTTACTGACAGCGAGTTGCTCTACCCTGCGCTGCTTGCGACAGCGACATTACGATATGAAAGAGTACAATACTTACCTCTAAATACGACATTGTTACTTTGTACTTGGAATCCTCGCTGTTTCTTTCCATTGCTCTAAAGAGGTCGTTCAAGGTGCGAACCATAATCCCAGGGTCTTTGTCAGTACCTAACATTGTGTACGTTTTTCCAGTACCTGATTGGTTGACAAAACAAATAGAATAATAATCAGATAGCTGCATAACGTAAGAAAACAATCGTGCGATCTTTAAATGGTGATGTTCTTTGGGAGGCTTTACCCGTTCTCTTTCAACCGTTCCTCCCATCGGCAGGGCCCTGTCTAGAGTATAGCAGGTGCCTAGGAGCATAGTAAACAGGAAAACGAATGTCGAAGACCCGAAAGGTTTTCGTCTTCTGGTGAATTTTGGGCTCAAATAAATAGGAATTGTGTAAAAAGTAGCCTACATTTAAAATATGAAAGTAATCGAAGGAAATTTTATCTTTCTATAGAAAAGCAAATCTCTCGTTCGAGTGAAATTGGCCAAAAGTAAATATGCTTTCAATAAAATTTGATGAAGAATAGTTTGGGGAATGAGTGCATCAGCTTTTCCCCCAGCTTCAGACTCATACTTGAAACCAAATGGTGCAAAGAATCGAATATTGCCCGCCTCACCTGAAAAATATCCACGAAAGATAAGCAAAGCACAGATGTGAGGGATGAACTTTCGGATAAGTTATTAACAGTTTCCTAAAGGGGGACTATGGGCAAAACGCTATATCGGCGAATGTAAAGATCTTAAAATCACCTAGATACAGTTTTATATGGATGCTTTGCTCTTTTTACGAACATGGTCTTGTGCAGTCACAACTTTGACCAATTCTAGCGTGATGTACTCTCACCACTGCAACTATACTTCGGTTTCTTTATTCGTGTTAGGCACATAAGCACTAGCCATTTCCATACCGTTAACATGTCTCACTGCATGGACATTGCGGTTCCATCTACTAAGATGTACCAAACGGCCTACCTATTGTTTCCGCAGTGAGGTGTACTCTGTGGAAAACTCTCTATAACTTCGCACTATACAGAAAACATTAACAATACCAACACAAAACTTTTGTGAGGTCATCCTTATACTTATTTACTAAAGTTGTGTTTTCATATCAGACTTGAACGTTTGGACTTCCTTTTAGTCAATGACTTTTATCAGCCAATCAAAGCACAACTAGTTTCCAGGCCTTGAGGACTCACTGTTTGGAGTAAATGCAATATTAAGTTAGGTAGGAACCTTACCAAATTCTATATCGCAATGCCCTTACATTGCCATTATCCAAAACTAACAGTTGCTTGAAAAATCCGGTACTCATATCAATTACGTAAGTTTATGCGTAGCAGTCTGCACCCATGGTGTGGCCACAAATTTGTAAAATAAAACAAAACAAGAAAGCGAAAAATAAGGGCGGCAACAGCAAAAAGATCTTTGAGTTAAATCATAGAGAAACACGCAGATAACGGTTGTCCCACAAAAAATAAAAGTAAAAAAACAGAAGAGAAAGCAAAACCATCAAAAAGACGAAGAGAAATTATCACAGTTGAATCCGCAGAAAACGATTGTTGATACAATGAGAGGAAGAGAAGGCTGATGCAGGGAAAGTTGGGGAATAAGATGAAGCAAATGAAAGAAATAATGTATGTGATTATGATTACGATAATCAAATGAAATTTTACCAGTTGGTCCATATGCGAATACAGTGGCATTGAAACCTTCCAGCACTGAATCAATAACCGCCCTTGCTGTCTTTGCATACACTTCCGCCTACAGGAAAATCGAAAACTGTTTTAAAAAGACAGTATAGTGTTAATAATCAAAATGACATCCATTACCTATCGATGCCTTCAAAATTCCGAACATATACATAAGCTTGGATTATTCTCTGTTATCACTTCTTTTATATGGCGTACACAAAACTGACCAATTTAGCATAGTTAGTAATATTTACGATGGTATGATTCTCTAATAGTTGTTGACTAAGGGAATCCAACAAAATAACAAAATTCAAAAGCTTGAGGTTTTAGGCGCAAAGGTGGTTGTCGATAGATAACATTAAACCTAAGAAAGTGTAATGGCAGCCGGATAATAAGCCCCGTTACCTAACTATTTATTACTCTGATCACAGGGAAACGAAACCAGCTGACACGATAACTCACGATGTTGATAATAAATGATGATGACTGATGATGATTGATGATGATTGACAATGATCAATGATGTTTGGCGATGATTGATGATGATTGATAATGATCAATGATGATTACTGATGATTGGTGATGATCAATGATGATTAGTGATGATTGATCATGATTGACAATGATCAATGATGATTGGTGACGGTTGATGATGATTGACAATGATTGATGATGATTGACAATGATCAATAATGATTGGTGATGATTGATGATGATTGACAATGATCCATGATGATTGGTGATGATTGATGATGATTGATGATGAAGATGGCCAAATAAATAACTTGCTTAAATATGGCGCGCATATGCTTCAAATACCTCGAATAATCACGTCTGTTAAATCCGTGCTTCGGGGCAAGTTATGCAAGTTGCTTTGCGTTTACTCACATAAATTGGAGTCATGTGAATTCTTTTGCAAACAGTAACATGGAGGCGAGCACCAGGTGTTGATTGAGTTGACTAAGTGTAAATTGTTGGGGCAAGAGCATGTTGAATAAGGCCACCAAGTACCGGCTAAGTTCGTCAACATAAAAGCTGAAATTGCCAACTTGTATCATTAGTTCTCTATCCTTCTACATTATTCTTAAGAATGTTAAAATCTGCAATACATCCTAGAGTATCGTACCAATGTCAATTACAAAACCTCCAAATTATAGAATAATTTTGTTAAGGTGTTCCTGTTTGTTGAGGGTAAGTGTGTTCCTAAACGCTTCTCTCGCCCACCCCTCCAATGATAAATAGTTTATGTGCTTCACTATTGCTCTAAATAAGAATGAACTAAATACAGGTGTAAAACAGTAATTAGAAGAACATGAAATCCATGAATTTATACAAGAAACAGAACCTGGCATTGTAATGGCTACCTGAGTTGACTTTGGTCCTAGGGTCATGTCAAAGACATATTGTTTCTCACGCGAACGATTTGCTCGAAGGACATCATCTTGGTCTTCCGTTGGATCCATTAAGACAACCATCTGAAGTGACAAAACCATTAGTGCACAACAACGTTATAACCTTCTTACAATATACTCAGATAACAATAGAATCACACAGTTTTCTATGCAAATTCTCCTCAAACTATATCTGAGCTGAACATTAACAAGTTTACTAATGCCCCTTTCAAGATACGATCACATACATGTATACACGTGGCAGATAACTCTGAATTTCACTACTCTGCAACTGATGCTAAATCCCCACTCACATAGATTTTAAATTGAACTGGGATAGGGAGATGAGACAAGAAGTTTCTACGAGGTTTCTAATGTATTGTTTTCGGCATCAATGTCACTTTCAGGTGTCGGTATTATGTAGAGAGACACAAAACCGCGAATTATTGGTCTTTTCTCATTGATTGTTGGATTTGAGAAAATTGTGTATGACTCCACTTCTTAGCATTATAATGTGAGCATTTAGCTTAGCCACGATTGATGACTACCGTGATCAGATTTTAAAGCTCTGTGATAGAATACTAATGGTGTAGCATTCTTTTACCATAGCTGTTATGATGCGACTTTGATAAACAGATATCATTTGCAATAGTGTGAATAGTCCAATAAACACATTTCAGACCATACCAGATAGCTGGTAGCTTAACGCGTAATCATGATCAACGTTGTACAATAGCTATTTTACTATTCCTAGATGGAAGACTACGCCCTACATAAACAAACTCCCAGACTTAGCTCAGACCTATGTCTGTTGGCCACAGTCAAATGTAAACCTCTATCTTTTGCATGTTCATTCTTAAGGAATTTTAAAACTTCTAAGTTATTTTCCAGAGTTTTTGATACTGGTAAGATCCGCATAATTAGTAAGGTCAAATAAGATGTAAGAAAAATTAATAATCACGAGTTCGGAATATCGTCCTACTATAATTATTCACAAGGTTAAACCAGATAGGCACATCCTTGTTTCATTCATTTCACGTAGTTGCTATGATCGTTTTGATACTTGCAGTTAAGTTGCAATATGATGCTTTCATCAGAATATTGTACAACTACAACTATCCCAAAAAAATAAAACAGATGGTCATTTCCACATTTTAAGTATTTCATGTAGTTGCTATGATTGTTTTGATAGACGCAGTTGAGTTAGCATATATTGCTTTAACGAGGTTCATCTTATTCCTGACACATAATTTGCTCTGCAAGTGAACAAGCAGCAAACTTTGAAGCGTTAAACTCCGCGGTGAATTAACAAAGCTTATATAGTGAAGTTAACAAAGGTTATATAGTGAAGTTAACAAAGGTTACAGGTTCCTGAATGTTATTGATTTTTCAATCATTTTGTCTAGAACCAAGCTTTGTGTAGTGGTGTTTCTTCCAGACTGGTATTCAACTTATTTGGGGGGGTGGAGAAGAGGCATAGTGGTCATTATAACCTCTAGCAGCAATATACTATTCTTTAGCTTCTTAATTGCATGATTTACTTTGCGTGTTTGAATGACCTGCATGGGGTAAACGTTTTCGGCATTTCATGATATTGCACGATAAAAAATAATCATCTGATTGCTACGTAAAAGTATATACTGATGTTTCAACACATATCTATTTACTCAATAGACATGCATTCAGGCATTATTCTAACTGCTTCCAACTCAGTTCAGTGTGCAAGAGGGGCCGGCAAGAAACCCAGTGGGACGTAAAACTGGCCTTATCACGGGGACGAAGATTTCGCTAAAGTCACCAACTAGCCCGATGAATGCGGTGTCTGGCTACAACACTTCAGGGGCGATCCAGCCGCTACTCCTGTTGTCCCCAAATCATAATGAACAGAATACTTACCACGGCATAAACGGTTACAGTACAAATCATGTTGCTACCTTAACAGGGACAGACCCCAACAGATGCTGATGAAACTGTACCTTCATCATATGACTGACTTAAATACGAGGTACACAAGTTTGATAGGAATGGCAACGTAGAATATCCAGGGGTTGCAGCTGGCAGGGAAAGTTGACAGCATGAAGAGAGAGATTGACTGTCTAAATGTACTCAAAATTTATACTCAAAATTTTGTGGCGGACATGAGTAAAATTTTAGAAGAAAACAGTTGTGAAGTTAACTGTTAAAGAATGATTTTATCACGGCAAAGTACGTAAATACAGAGACAAATCGTTCTCCAGATTTCAACATCGACTGGAGTGCATGCTAGAAAAACTTCCAAGTCAACATTTGCTGACGCTCCTTAAAAAAACAAGCCAAGAAAAAGAGACTAACCAGAAATACGTACATGCCTAAATATATACTTGAAATTATGAAAGATGCAAAAACATTGCACTAAGTAAGAAAAACAAATAGGCATACCAAGGAAACATGCCGAAAGGCATAGAAAATATCGTTGAAGAAGTCATGGGAAGAATTAGGCAAAAGCAGGGAACCCACGTGTAATGAATCAAAGAATTAAAGCAAATGCTGATATCAAAGTAGCTTTGGCAGATGATGCATTGAAAACATGAAGATGATATGTCACACAAGATGTCATAGAGTGGTTAGATTTAATATGGGAATGACAAAAGTTTGAAATGTAAGAAATGTGTAAAGGGACACCAGCAGTTAATGAAGAGCTATTTTGTCTGTTGCCTTGATGATAATTGGAATTCATACATAGGAACTCGGCTGTCATTGAGGACCAGAAATAGGTTAATATGGAAGATAAGTAAAAAGGACCAGAGTTAAGTCATTGGGGACCAGAGTTAGGTTAACATGGACAATCCATGCAACTTGTATGTCCAGTTGTAGTTTATGGTACAGAAATAGCGAAAGTAGGTAAAGATTCTTATATAGATATGAAACAGGAATTCTAATGATAGTTTGAGGAAAGATATTACATAAAGGAAAAAGTGGAAGATCTGCTGCCTTTGTTTTGTCTGCTGATTTGCCGGTTCAAGAGCATAGACTTACCTTTTCATTTAAAGTGAACCCATTGTAGTAAACAAGCAGTTATAGGAGTCAAAGCAAGTGGAATAATGCAGTGTGCTTGGGGCACATCCCAATATCAGCAGGATCGAGTACAAGAAATGACAGTCACACAGGTCAGCAAAATGACAGTGCTATTACAGCAAGGTACTATTGTCAAGATAAGTAGTGAATTATTCTACGATATCTTAGAAGTATTCTATGAACTCTGAGTTAAAACATTACCCCCTCTCCCCTGTATCTGTCTCCCCCCTTTAAGCTGAGCCACTGAGCCAAATTTAGATCAATGGATGCAATGTAATTCTTTTGATCTTATCATGTACGTAATAAATTGACACAACATTTAAGCAAACAATGTCTAAATACATAACAGTTTTCTGGCATAAATCTGAGATTCACACAATTGCCAAATTTGCCTTTCCTCATCTATAAATTGGATAGACACATATTCTTGGTGAACGCGTGCTCAGTTTAACAGTATCTGTTATATAACACCAAAAAGGACACTATATTTCAGGTCTTCTTTTTGGCATAATATTCTTATTATATGTCAGTGTATTTAACAAATTGTTTAATTTCCACTACATATGCATTAGAGCAGCAAATTTTCAGAGAGAGAGAGAGAACTTGAAAATTGTGAACATAAAGATGGACTGGTCATGAGTTGCTTTTCACCTAATAACACACACGTCCAGAAAAAAGACAGCATCATAATATCAGGGTTGTTCTTTCTGCACAACATGCAATTTTAATATTATCTTTGAGAGCTTGAATCTTAGAGTGGTTCTTCTCTTTGTGTTTCATAATAATGAACCCAAGATTTTATACTGACATCAAGCTAACAGTTCTTAAAAGATCTGTCCTTTCCACAATTGTATATTGCTGTACACGTGGAACCATCTCCAAGATGGTATAAAAAAGACTTGCAGTTACTGAAATATGATCCTACCCAGTGTGTCACATCAGCAAATGCAACACATACATTGCAAGAAATTAAAGGGTTCAAAAATATGCATGCAGCTATTCCACTAAAATATTGGAATTTAAAGCTAGAATATCTTAGCTTCTATTTTTAGTGTGCTTGTACCCTTTACTGAAATTTAGTATTCATGGACTTTCACTATTTTGGCATTAAATCATGCTGACGTATCTTCTAGAACTTCCAGCTGCACTTAATGAGATTGTAAGTGATGAAAAGCCTCAGCATATGCATGAAGTGGTGCCTAGTGGTTTCCATTATCTTGGAAACGGGCTAGCTGCTTTTCTTACCTTCCACCATGAAAGCTGAAACAATAAACTTGGGATGCAATTTTAGGTGTATGGATGATTACAAGTCCTTGGCTTAGACTGCACTATGAGCAGTAGCATCCAAAATTTACTTAATTGAATGTTCTTTATGTAGGATTTTCCACCAGGATGGAAGGCCATTTAAGATGTGAAAGCTTTGTAATGGTTTTTATCATGCAGGCAATGAAGTACATCATCTTTTCAACTCCTTCACCTATAATTTCTTTCAATGGATTTATGGATGTGACAAAGTTAATAAATTCTTTTGTTAGCCTGTCTGTTGTTCATGTATGATAGAAGCATGTCAGCAAGTACGTAAAGCCTTAACAATTTGGGCACTGCTTGCAAACACCATGAGCTGAGAGAAGATCATATGTCTGGCTGCATACAATTGTATGTGATAGCTCAAGCCAGAACACAAAGAAAAGTCAACAGATGGAATGTGGGATAAATCAACACAATGAGATTGTTGAACAAAACAGAAAGATCTTGGGTAGCTAAATTCACAATGTACATCATCTTGGAGAGCAGGAGTAGGCATTTTGCACAAAAAAGGATCTCAAGACTCATTTGATTATATTACCTAGAAAATCACCCGGTACCATCAGTGAACACATTTTATACCAAAGTGGGCAAACAACAAACTAGAACGCTAACAAACCTCTTTATAAATAACAAAAATACATCCATTGGATACATATGAGACAAAACTTTGGCAAAATTGGGGAGCACATGCCTCCTGGCCCCTGCAGCTGCTACAGCCTTGATAATACAGAATATTTGAAGAAAGATATTGAAATTTGGAAATTTACATGAAGAATAAACCTGTAGGGAACAATTGTTTCACGTAATTGATTTCTTAGTAAAAATAGCTGCAATTTTTTGGCAGACCAAAAGCAAAGAAGCTTGTTGCCTAACCAGACAGCAACTCCTTTTAGCATCCAAGATGTTGTTAGAAGGAATCATGGCACATAATATTGGCCCTTTTTAGTCCTTTTTAGTCATATAGGATCCTGGTGAGAAAACACCCCACGATTTGTCCAAGTACTGTGCTTTTTGATCTCGCTATTGAACCTCTTTACAACAATATATGTTCTCCTTAATTTCTCTTGTTGGCATTTTCCTTTCATTTGTCTCAGGATTGGATCTTCACTTTCAAATACTTGTTAACAACTCTGAGACCTTGATTGCACCACTAATGTAGCCTTCTTTCAACCCCAGTGGGTATCCAGACAAAATATGTCTTAATGTCCTGACCTTCTACAATTGAATTTGTTGTTCTCTGATAACTTCAATCTCACATGTTGTTAACATGTTGTATGTTGGCTTCTGTAAAAAGCTTAAATGCAATGGTTCCCATTACCATAATTCCTTTTAATTCAACTTTAGTTCAGCCACTTTTTCTCCCTATCTTAGACACCTTGTCCATGTTGACTACACCCTAAGAAATGTAGATATTGTTTTTCTCAGTTTGGTGCACCTCATCTTACGTTGATTATGGTGTCTCTATTTTCCTTTCCTTTGGTCATCTGATATAGCTTGTAGTCCATTTTCAGTATACCCATATCTAAGTTTTTTCCTTTGTCTTTGGAATACCAAGGCACCAAGATATTTCTGACTTTCCAATTTTTGTACCAAAGATTGATGGAATCAGTGACTGCATCTACTGTATTTTCTGTAGGTTGCCATGTAATCGAAGTCATCAATGGCCATTGCACTTGTAGTATAGACTGAACGTTAAATAGAGCTTGCTTTTGTCCATGACCTTATATTCATCTTCTGGTTGTTTTTAAATATCTCCATCACCATTTTCCTATCATTCAACCCACCTTCATACCATCTCCAAGGCTTCTCACTGGTTCTTCTTTGACTATTAAAATCTGGTCTCTGGAATGTCTTCTTTGTCTCTTTTGCTTTTCCCTTCCCTATTCTGCAACTACAGGAAACACGACCATGGGAGCCATAGAATATTATTTCTTCCCATTTTCTGCACCCTAACAAGAATGGTATGATCTGAGCTTGTGAGAACACTGGTGAATAGAATGCAGCAGAGATCCATGGACAATAACATTCTATGAGGACATCAGTTACCACGAAAACAGCTTGGCACATGCAGTAGACTAAATGTAAACAATGACAACATATATGAGAGATTCAATGAAGTAAATGAGTGGCAAGCCACTGTCTTGTTGACTTAAAAGGCTAGGCTAGGCTAGGCCTATACTTTCATGATGGTCACTGCCGGGGTACCCAAGGAAAGAGACAAGCAACCAAGATAGCAAACCTTTCTCTATGACTTATCATAAAGAATCTATATCAGAAATTTTTGAATTCATAATTCATCTTAGTTCCCTGGAAAACAAAGGCTTCAGTAAAGTAAAAAGTCTAATTAAACTGTAGTTGAAAATCCTATTTGTGCAAGTGTAAAATGTGCTTACTCTGTTATATTTCATCCTATTCAAGTTTCTTGAATAGGTTTCTAATGTTAAGTGTCATTCTATTCCTTTGATTTATTGAGCTCACCACCATCCACCCTACCACCCTCCTAAATTGAAATTTAACACCTCCACTACGTTTTTGCTGTCAATGGCAAAACAAAAGTCAAGAGCATACCGTGTCATCTATAACATGTGTTATTTCTGTGCAACCAGCTTCAACTTCATTATCATTAACTGGTCGCACACGGACCGCAACCTAAATAAAAGAACAAAAAAGCAAATATAACTAAGTCATACTAGTTGCAAAAGGAAGTTTTGCTATCATTTGAGATAAACCATGATAAATGTAGATGACTCAGTCACCTGGAAGTTGCAGTTTAGAAGGCTATGGCATATGCCTGAAGGGCTACAAATGGAATCACATACATGATGGTATTATGAAAAATACATTCATTACTATCTGGTAATAAATATGCATACTTTATAATATGGAAAAATAAATGCAGAGCTGTATGTAATGGCAGACAGTACAACATAGATTTCCATCATATAAATAAATAAATACAAATATGATGGTTTGTCTTTGGGCTATCAGTTAAAATTGAAACAATCCATCATCAAATTTCAACCCTTGCAGTTTTTAATATAAAAAGGACCAGGCACATAAACATATTCTACCATAAACAATACTCTATTCCTTAAGGAAATCAAACTATGACCCTCTACAGAAGATAGCATCTGAACTAACTACTGAATAATGGCAACTCTAAACATAAAACAATATATAGATGGCTTGATAAAAATGTGTGTACTGAAAAGGTCGGGTTTAACATTTTAAGCTGTGTGACCTTTAATAGCCACATTATGCCTGTTAATAATCTGTGGGATATCATCAGCTTCCTTGATCTAAATTATGCAGTTTGAGTTAGGAACAGCTGCTTCTGTCCCCCCCTTCTATGTATGCATACTTGCCAGAATCTGAGCTCTCCAATGTTAATCTAAACATGCCACAGTTGCATACCTCCTTAGTGTACGCTAACAAGTTGAGTGTTGATATTCAAAAGATACATGTCCATATGTCCTTTATTTAAAAAACTCAACAAACTCCAAATGGCCTATCCCCTACAGATATCATAGAACTTTAATAAGAGTCTATGTCATGTTAAAAATTACTTCGGGGACCACATGAACAGCTTATAGCTACAAAATTCAACAATGACAAATGTAATCTGAACATTGCAGTTTTTTAAAGTGAGAAATTGGATGTACATATATAATAATTTTGTTATGAATATACAAAAGCATAACAAAATATGCATAAATTTAACATAATACAATCCTTAGAACATCAAATAACAAAACATTAATGAATCGAGCTTTTGAAGTCTTCACGTGTAAGAGTATGAAATACCTTAAAATAACAATATTTTAAGGATAAATTAGTCCAGCAAAACCACTTAATTTATGAAATGTGATACGTAATAACAATGAAAGAAAAAAAATGAGTCTCAAGGGAGAAGTTAGAAAGGCATGATTGGAGTTGGACTATGAGCTGTATTCAGAGAAGGCTGTCTTTCATCCAGACAGTCAACTCTGAAGGAGCAGGTACTAAAAAAAATTAAAGCCCAATTCCAAAAGGGTGAGGCGAAGTGAATAGAGTCAGAGTGAATACTGGCGAATCATCAGGTCGAGTTTTTTCTGGACTTGCTTGACAAGCTCCCTCCAACCCAGGCGATCCTCCATCAGTTTGGGAATGTCCTCCAGATGCAGTTCCGAATCATCTACTAACTGATTTGTATAAATCTTTTAAGGTCTTCCAATGGATCATTTTCCATGTTTTGGTTGCCAAAAAAGGATGTCACTGGTGAGTTCATTCTTGCTTCTCCATAGATGACCGGCGAGTTTGAGCCTCCTTTCTCGAATAACAGTTGAGACTGGTTACAGGTGTCCATAAAGACCACAAACATCTCTTCCAGCTAATATTTAGAGCTGTGCAAAGGAGGCGGGTGTAGGTGCCCTACAATGGTGTCTGATACTGGAGAAAGGTGTATTAAAAGGTGTTTCCTAGTGATGCCTGTGCTTCCCAGATTATCTGCAGTGTATCCATGGAATTGACCAGTCTTCTAAACAAATGCATTGTACCTCAGCAAAGGCACTAAAATGGTACTGATATAGGACACCAAAATGGGGGTAGTTTTCTATTGGTGTATGCATATTCTAATTTCCAGAGAATACATACCCATGCACTTTAAATTGAAACTTATGGTCCATTTGGGAACAACTGTAATGACTTGAAAGATTAAAGTTTCATCATTTATGTTAGAACTCTGAATTTCTAACATGTTGTATTTAGGCTTACTTTGTTGGCTTCCAGTATTCATAACAAGATTGTGGTCCCCCACCTGATAAATCGATAGCAGAGGTATATATATACTTACCATGAATGCATACATTATCTTCCACACCCAACCCTTTCAACCTCAACAAATCCATGTTCCACTATAAACATATTTTTGATCTTCTTGACTGAATCTCTCTACAACCTCTTCAGGATGGCAAGTCAAGATGGCAAGTCTGAGGATCATTCATAATATGAGATGGTTTGATGTGTGATGTAGGCCCCTATGGACAGAAGGACTGAGGTTTTAAGCAAATAATGGGCAATGATATAGCAATCTCAGGCACAAAAAATATTAATAATTCTAATTTCTGGGAAAACAGTTGACTTTGTTATACACAGTGGTAAACACATGTAAAGTTAACAAGAAAAGAGAGACAGTAAACTAAAGCAGTATTGGATCATCCAGCTTACCATCAAGGACTGAGCATCATCTCTGACTTCTGGCATTGTTATATATTCTTTGTTTGTTTATCTATGTTTAAAGAAAGAAAAAAATAGATATATAAATATATATATATATATAAATATATATATACAAATACTTGATAATCTTTAGCATATCTTTTAACTACAAATTTACATGAAACAGAATCTGAAAGAATCTACTAATGAACACTACCACCATAGTATTTGCAGGTACAAAAATCATCATCAACTTCCAAAGAACAAGAAAAAGCTATTATCACAATCATTATCATGAACATCATCCGCACTTGGCAAATCAAGAAATTTCCAAAGGAAGTGTACACAAAGTGGTAGGAGTGTGTGTTGGACTTCTCCAATTATTTTCAAAACCTTAACGCTAATAGTTCATGTATAGGCTATTATCTGGCGCTAATCCTGACCTGCCATCCAAACTTTTTACTGGATCCTTCCAAGTCAGGCAAGTTAATATCAGTTTGATACTGTTAAGGGGTATGGTAGGGCCTACCATGGTTCTTCTTGGTACACTTGCTTATTGCCACAGGAAGTTGGTTCACCTCTCAATGTTAAAAACCATCTTATTTCTGATAGTATACATGTTGACTATTGACTAAACTTCCTTAGTCTGTCTGACCTGGTTTCAATCCATGATTATACAAGCTTTCCATATTGATGATCAACTGAACATCTACTCTTTCTGTGGTGCACAAGTTCGGCTAGCAAGTATACCATGCAGATGGTACGTAATGATATGATAAGCAGTGCTCATCAATTCCAAACAAAATCAGTAGTTTCCTTTCTGGATCAATTGTTACATCATTTGACAAATTAAGGTAAAATCTGAGTAGTTCACTTCAAGCTCTACAATCTGACTACGCAAGAGTTTGCTTTGTCAAGCGTATATACTGTTCCGCTCACATGAATATGGAAAAACTGTATTTACATTGAACTCTAACGCACTTGAGGCGTTAGTGTCATCCATTACTATCTGGGCTTATCAGAAACACTCAACGAGGATGGTTTTGTACGATGTCATCTCTAGTATGCCTTCACATAATTCTAAATCATAGCATCATTTCATACAGAATCGATCAGAACAAAGACAAGCTACTTGAATTAAATATCATGTAAGTTTAAATAAGGTTTTTTAAATGTTTATCTTGATACAAAAGCTCGGGTAATATCCGAGAAATATTGGATACTAATTTAAGTTCATTGCAGAAACTTTCTTACCGAGCAATCTAACATTGAAAACTCTCTTCCTTTGGTATTTTCTATAGCTTCTTCAATAGCTAAATTTAGGGATTAAAAGCCAACTTAGAATTTATTGATACCTTTGACGATTACATGCACACCATTTTAGGTTGTTTCTATTCTCATACTGTGCAACGAAATAGAACAAACTGGATTAAACCCTCAATTTTTTCTTGGTTTCATATTTCTAGTGTTCGAAACCAATGAATTCTCCCTAACCCGGGAAGGCAACTGATATCATGATTTTCATTTTCTAACATATTGCGTGTATCTTTATATGTGGATATTGCAGGGCCTATACGCGTACACACGGCTAATCGATGGCGTTTTAATGTATAATATATAAATAATCGATTTCCTTGGTATCCATCCTGTAACAAAAGCAAAGAAAACCCAACCATGTTGCAAGTGCGCTGATTACATGTGTTTTACTTTGTGCCAACAGGTAGGCATTGCGTGTGTCAGCACGATTGACTAGGACTATGTACTGGTATGACAGTTGATGATACAGAAATGACTAAAATGCAACCTTTGCTGGAAAATGTAAGTTTTGCCGTATAAGGTGTTGTCCTAGTTTCAATAATCTTGAAGTTTCATTACAAATGAAAGATCGTCTTCGGTAAAACCACAACAGGTCGCCAACAACCTCTACCGTAACAGTGAAGCTTGCGGCAGTTAAAATTAAATAAAGCATGATCATTTAGCGGTTCACTCTCCTTAAATGTGGTGCGGTTCTGTCACAGACGTAGATTTACTACAGTTAACTTGCGCATCTAATTATCCGATGCCATGTAAGGAAGACTGTCACTACATAGATGACCGAGAATGCTCTGTTTTCATTCTATAGCTGTCGATCTTCAATGTACCGATAGTATTTTAGAACGTTTAACTGTAACATCTGCTTAACGTAAGTGCCTTACCTTGTTGGAAGTCGTATTACTACCGTGCATGTGTTGTAGAACGCAAACCTGATCCTTGGTTTCATATTTGTATGGCTTTGTTTCTCTAGACGTTCCCGAGAAGGATTCCTAGCAGTGAGTTTGTTACGTTCTTTCAGGTCTAGTTTGTTATCATATTCCAGAACGTGGGAATGAGCGGCTGGATCGCAGTTCTGGAGTTGCCATCGAGCGTGACGTCACGACCCACTCGTTGCCATGATACTTATGCCAGTCTTTTGGTCTGTAAATTATTTCAATGTGAGTTGCAATACATGTATTATCTTTTTAAATATAAACTTACGTGTTAAACATTTCTCTGAAAATGCTCACTTATTATTTTCAAAACGGATGTAGCATATTTGAGGACAAATATTAGTTTTCTTCGTCTGTATGTAGAAGCATAATTAAGAAACTAAGCAGCGAAGGAGAAGTTCCTGTAAAACATCAAGGTATCGGAAAGGTTAACCTCATCTAAATTTCGAGAGTGCCTTATGCATAAACTGCGGCCATAGCTAAATTAAGGTTGTGTGGGCGCATATCGCGGTCAGCTATGACTCAAACAATGGCAGCTTGCATCAAAAGTGTTAAGAAAATGCTATCAGATTTGTCCACGTTCACATATATCTGCTTATAAATACGTATGTATTCTTTAAACTGAAATGCAATGATGTCAGATACATAAGTTAAGGTTGAGTATTAAACAGTCCATTTGTAAGATATTTTGTATTTTTTGACCTTCAAATGATATATGAAAGCATGTGAGATACTGTAACCTGAGGTTTTGGGTCAACTGTAGGCTGAAGCAAGTTGGTAAGTGAATGCTTACTTTTATTGTCGGGAAAGTGGTACCGCATATAGATGTGTTATTGACTCCTTTCTACAAGCAGAACCCAAAAGCCAATAGAAAATATAATTTTACTTTAATATTTCACACGTATTTTGTTTGCAGATCAGAAACTCTCAGAGTATGTATATCACTGATGGAAAACGCTCAGTCGAGTGATCGCTATAAGGTAGATCATTCCGCTGGCAGATAAATAGTATTGCTATTGGTGGTGTGAATTGTTGATCGCGATCACTAGGCGAGGCTAATACCAATCTTACTAGCCTTGGACTATGTAATAGTTGTTTACAATGTCTTTTGATTTTCAAAAGATCTGAACGGCTATTAGGCATATGAAAGGACGTGACAAAGTTTTGTAGATTTGTTTAGGCCTATATATATAGTTTTCTATTCCTTAGAGAGTGAAATCGATTGTATTATGCAATATTTTGTTATTAGTTTGGTAATTATACTACTGAGAACTTTCTGTGACGCAATATCTGATCAATTATCTACGGGTAGGGGCCTATAGCCTATTGTAAGTATGATATAGACTTTATCTACTTAGTTTACAACTGTTACCAGGTACCAAGTCTTAGAAGCATAAGGTTTGATATAGCTATAAGCAAACGTGAAATGTATGACAGTAGTACGTACGAAACTAGGTCTACAAAGTGATTCGAAAGTTGACAGAAAATATTACAAGACCGAACGTATGAAACTAAGTCATTGATTTGATAACCTGGCATTTCAGACGAAGTCATGTCTTTAACAGAGGCTGTGGCACCACAAAGTCATACTGTCTGAGAAGCAAAAGAACCGAAGATAAAAAGTTAAAGGTTACTTCACTCAGAATACACAATAAATATCAACCGTTTGTACATATTTGATTACCCTTTAACCATCTTTTATACTCAGCAATAAACTGTGAATTTGCACTTGATAAAGTGGTGCTTATAAACATGCTCTATTTTGTTAGTCCAGTTTTATTGAGTGGGTGCTACTGCAGCTTCATACTACCACTGCAGCATGATTTTTAAAATGTTACCCTAGCAAAATGAAACCTTTTAGACAAGTAGTACAAGATAAACCCAATCAGTGCAAGGAAATCAACATCCTGTATTTACGTATTATTTATAATATTCAGATTTACCTGTACTGTTACTAGGTTGCTATTGAAGCACAAGTGTAACAATTTCCAGTTTATCTTACAGGGACAATGATTCCTTTCATTTTTACCAGTACAAATCTAGAGCTGCTGTGGTTTAGTGGATAACTTCCTGACCTTCAGATTAAGAGGGTTAAGAGGGTCAGGGTTCAAGTCCCAGAGGGGCCATTGGTGATGTCAGGAAGGGTATCCAGTCTTTTTTTTTCTAGGTCTTAAAGTGCTCTATTCTCCAGTAACAAGTCCCATGTATATGGGCACCATCAAACCCCATGTATGGCTAAAAATGTGTTAAAAGCAGAAAAAAATCTCATGTAAGGTTATGTATGATGATAGGTTTCATCAACCAGCTAAAAGGCTCAATTGAAGAGAAGGCCAGTCATTGACATGTAATGGACCAACTACATTTTATTGCCCACCTATGATTAAAAGTACATGTAGAAGCCAACATTGCCAAGGTTGCTTACTCACGTAAGAAGAGGGTGCTAAACCTTTGGGTCTAGGAGTGCATATCATGTATAGATTTGTACCCCTATGTATTTGTGTCAAATTATTATTCTACTTTACAAGTGATTATGTTAGTGTATTTTGTGGTTCCATATTTTTTCAAGCTATTTTGAAATACATTGCCTAGTGTATGGCCACTCATGTGATTTTGTTTAAAATTCTGAAAAACACCCTGTGAATTACTTCCTTATCCACTGGTTTCAATATTTTTAGTGTAGTAGTTTGCCATATCAACTTTCCAATAGACAGTGCCACCGAAGACAAACCCACTTAAGTTATGTTTGTTCGTATATACTAATTTGCTGTTTTAGAGGCCCTGAAACACATGTTAAATCTTAACCAGCCAGTAACTAAAGCATCTTTTGCAGAGCCAAACTGGAAGGTAAGCCATTCATAATGTTTTAGTATATATGAGTGTGTGAGTTTGAGTATTGTTAATGCCACCAAATAATTCATGGTGCTTTGATGGTAAATAAAATATATCCTTCTTACCATTATTTGAAGCATACATCCGTTTTTGGATCCATATGTGTACATATATAAAAGGGGATTTAAGTGTTTAACACATGCAGAAAAAATGCTGACATCCAATAGCTGGATTTAGATCTCTATCTAGGTGTCATGTTGCAGGATGTAGGCTGACAATATTTTCCATGCATCTCTTTTCTGATATGCTCATAATGATTCCTATGTGTTCTGTAAGATGTACAATTTTAGAATGAGATGATGCTGTGTAAGTGATATTTCCCAATACATTTCTCATCTATCTAGACAATCCCCAGCACCTTATGGTGGTAGAAGTTGAAAAAAGTGCTTCAACTGTCTGACATTATGCTCCAGAATTGCTAAATTGTGTTCTTTTTAAAAATTATGACAAAGTTGATACTTATGTGTTTTAAGTTATGAATAACTTTATGGAAACAGATTAATTTTTCTTCCATGTGGATGGAACAAATACCAGTTGGATATTAGGGAATTTATTTTCACCATTGCTTATCATAGTCACTCAGCCTTAGGTTGCCAATTTACCAAAAAGAATGACAGACATATTGTAGTAATAGATTTTAGAGTCAGAGAAACCAGTTTGAAGAGCTAGATTTCCTCCTTTATGAAAAAGCTGTTAGTGTCAGTTCATAAAACTTTCTCAGTGTTGAAATTCATGTAGTTGCATATCAATACTGATGACCAGTCATGCTGGTTTAGAGCATGTTGTTTCACCATGAGCAGTGGTTGCTTATCAAAGCAAAATACTTTTTGCACAGGTTTTAGGCAGCAGTGTCATAACATTGCACAGCAATTTTTCTTTGTTTTCAGTTTTCCAAGGTTAAATATGTGTCTAAGATGTAATATTTATTCCCAAAGGAGGCATATATTTTATTTGTCCCTTTTCAAGAGGGGAAGCAAGAAAATTTTACAAGTTAAAACTAACCAGACTTGACTTCTCTTAAATACTTGTAGATCCTGGTCTATGACAGATTTGGTCAGGATATCATCTCTCCTCTACTCACAGTTAAAGAATTGAGGGAACTGGGCATTACACTACATTTGTAAGTAGACATATATATATATTTAGAGATACCTTGGTCTAGTGGACAAGTGTCTAGTCTTAAGTTCAAGAGGGTCAGGGTTCAAATCCTGGAAGGGCCATTGGTGATGTCCGGAGGCTCATCTGGTCTTAGAGTGCTCTATGCTTCAGTAACATGTCCTTTATGCATAGGCAATGCCCTGACCCCTATAAAATGGAATGCATGGTGTTAAAACTGCATCATCCTCAATATCATTAAAGAAATGAAGGAAGATGTCAAAAATTTGGTTGTAGCTTTACGTTTCATGCTCAGTCAGTCAGTTGTCTGAAGATTGCCAAGAGCATGAATCTTTGAGTTACATCCACATTTTGGATGTTTTTCTTCGTTTCCTACCACCATTTTGTTCTACATCTCACATATCGAACACTGTTCTTCCAAGATATCACAAAATACTCATATATATTTTTTTACTTTGGAAGTATAAAGAGGTAGGGGACAAGTGTTAGATTAACTTTCTGTGCAGATTAGATTAACTTTCTGATTAACTTTCTGATTAACTTTCTGATTAACTTTCTAGGCTTTAATAGTTACACGTATTGACAAGCTGTCATAACTCATCTTTACCTTAATTTTATGGCTTATTTTGACCGTGTAAGAGAGATAGTGAAGTTTTAAATATCAGTACTTTTTGTGTTCGGAATGCCAATCCACATTGAATATGTTGAACAAAATGTATAAAACATGTGGCAATGATTATGAAGTTAAGGTTGTGTCATACTTCACCAGGAAAACATTGAAAAGGAGAGTGTATGATATCGGTAGTGCTAATTGGAGATACTTATTAGAAATAACAAGTGCCAAATGACTCCTTTTGTGTTGAACCAAACCCAGAGATGTTTGCCTTAGAATCTTTTATACTAGAACGTACTTGCATAAATATACTCACTTTAGACAAACCCCATCAATTGTATGATTATTAGGAATTTTTTTATATTTTAGTGTTGTATGTATGTATTGTATGTTGTGTGACCAAAAGTACAGAAACCACTGATAACTGTTAAAATGAAAGACCCTGACAATTGCTACTAAACAGCACCTATGGCTATCTACTTTTAGCTACAGAACATGATGATGTGTGTTGTAGTGTTAGTGTGGACCTTCATGATATACTAACTGGGCATCTATCTAATTAACAAGATATATTTGAAGCCGTTCCTATAGCACTTCCTCCTTCTCATTTAAAACCTTCATTTCCCTGATTAAGGGGTTTCACTATAGCCCATGTACATGGGATGTATAACTGAAGCATAGGGTACATAAAGACTTGATACCCTTCCTGACATCACCAATAGCCCTTTCTGGATTTGAACCGTGATGCTTGTGAACTGATGGCAAGGCAACTGACATATCCACTAGACCATGATGTCTTTTCTTAAGGCAATGTAGACAAATATAATTAAATAGTTGGAATGCCAGCTATTCTTCATATTGTTAACCCTTTCACTGCGATTGTGATTTGTGATTTCAGAATCTTGTTAGAGCCACCAATTGAGGCTTTAATATGTTTTGTACACTTTAAGCTCCACAGTTAATTTGTCCTACTATGAAATGAGTGAGAATGATTTTGAAACTGTTAGCCCCCGTGGTCTAGTGGATAAGTTCCCTAACGTCAGATCAAATCTTGGAAGGGCCATTGGTGATGTCAGGATGGACATCTGGCCTTAAAGTGCTCAATGCTCCAGTAACAAGTCCCATGTGCATGATGGTCACCATCAAACCCCAAGTATGGGAAAAAGACATTAGACAGAGAAAAAAAATAGTACCCAAGGTTACTTTTGAGAAATATGTCTTACCACCGTATGCTAATCAATGCTATGTTTGATCACACCTGCACCTAACCACCCTAACATTTAGGTATGTGTACATGATCAATTTAGCAAAGTATTGGGTGGTAGAGATTATAGCCCATTAAGTAGAACTCATTTGATAGCTTCTTTAAATAATTTGGTTTATTTACTAGGCAGTTGCATTCAGACAGAGATCCGATTCCAGAAGCACCAGCCATTTATTTTGTATTTCCAACTGATGAAAATATTCAAAGAATTTGCCAGGTGAGATATAATACCTAACAGTCATTCTGTAGTCTTCCAGTCATTCTTTTTTGCTTGTTTATATTATGTAACAGTGCACTTGATTAATTGGAACATCATGCTCATTATCTAAGGCTAGCTAGGTACAGAGTTTCAAGTTCTTGGTTGCATTAAGCATCTCCTAAACTTTATTGTAATCCACCACACCAAGGTATTACAATGCTGTTATTAAAAACTATAAAATGTAAGGACCAAACTCTCGGTTCTTTTCATCGACAAGCAACACTGCTATTTTCTTCAGTAAATTCCTTTTAAATCAAAACTTCTATTTATTGCATAAAAAACTGGATTACACTCAAGGAAAATTAACTTATTATAGTCAGTTAAACAACGTGCTTCTAGCAGAGCTGTTAACGAGGTCATTGCGTATCACTACAGTACAAAGCTGGTATATGCCTGTGAGGGCAAGAACATGTATGTACCATGCCTAAACTCCTCAGAGAAAGGATAAAGAAAGAAATTAACTGCAACCTTGAAAGCAACTGGGTAGCTTTGAATATGCCTAGAAAACGAAGAGTTCATTAATAAATCGTACGTTTTACTATACTTAATGCCTGTGTGTTTACATGTGTACTTAGCTGTATGTGTCTTTATCTTAATTTATCAGAATTAGCAATAGCCTATGAAGGCACGAAGCCATTTTGTAATATAGTGTATCAGTGCATTAGGGTAATTTTTAACCACTTTGGAGATGTTTTGGGATATATATTTTGATAGCACAAATGAGTGCAGCCGTCTGGGGTAATTTGCCGAAAAAGTTTGAATGTGATTGTAAACGTAATGGTAATTGCTTACAGTCCTTGTATGATGCTTAGTACGTTAGACACGCAGGAGGTAATCTGTCATTCACTCACTTACTCACTTAATCCTTTAGTTTGTTTGTCAATAAGCCATGCGTCAGGCAGTCAATCCGCTAGCCAGCTAGTTTGAAGGGTAGCTAGTACGTCTGGTGGTTAGTGCAGTCAATCATTCATCAGTAAGTTTGTGAGTGAGTCACTTGATTGATCAGTTAGTTTCCATACGTGATTTCCTTCACTTGATAGTGATTTCTTGCACCCGTTTCATTACAGGATCTTGGAAATGGTCTCTACGAGTCTTACTTTTTTAATTTCATATCTGCAATTTCAAGACATAAGTTGGAAGATCTGGCTGCAGCAACACTACAACACAACTGTGTAACACAAGTATCAAAGGTATTAGAGAATCGTATGTGCTGCGTGTATAAACTTTTAATAATCGTACAAAGCTTACAAATGGCATACATTATTGTTTCATGCATTATGAATGTCGTCATTTTAATACCTCTGCTTAGCTTCAGGCATAAAGTGTATCTAACCTTTGTAGAACAAAATGCATTACAGTCTATTATTACAGAGAACCGGCAACTTGAACTGTTACGTTATTGCTTTTGATACAATAGCAAATATGTGGAGGCTATCAGCAAGTCCCCTGTATCTTCAAGGTGCATTTTCTTTTGGTTTCAACGTTTTGAGTCTCATTGTTTCAGTCTCTCTCTTGTTACTTTCTGTCCTAATTCACAAAGTTAACTCACTTCAGCCTCATCGATTTTTGCTCCGGTCGAATTCAGTCTTCGTTTATTTTGGTGTCATTTCGGTCTCATTCATTTCAGTCTTGGTACAAATAACACCTCTATGAATGGCACATTTTGGGTGCTATTCAGAAGCGAATTGTTTGCCCTCGCAGAACTACTGGATTCTTTGTTTTAATTAATGCAGCTGTGAGAGCGGCAAGGCAAAACAGAAAATGTACTCTTAACACCCTAAAGCAATGCTGGCCATAAGTGCGACCAGAAATTTACTTCTCTCCCTTTTGGTTGGCTGAGGGGCACCCCACTCATACCTATTATCAGAATGGTTCCGGTTGAATGGTTACTTGAACGATAAAAAGTAAAGGTAAAATCAAGTTGAGAATTGAAAATTCCGTTCCTTTACGGATTCTTCTTGCGAAACGTTTTCGCGACACGGTTCAGTACCGT